>JAMXBD010001871.1:0-278108 GCA_024138025.1 Combretum micranthum
CCCCCCCCCCCCCCCCCCCCCCCCCCCCCCCCCCCCCCCCCCCCCCCCCCCCCCCCCCCCCCCCCCCCCCCCCCCCCCCCCCCCCCCCCCCCCCCCCCCCCCCCCCCCCTTCTTTAATCAAAACCGGTGCCCCCTTCCTCTCTTTATCTTATTTATTTTCTTTTTTTTTATTTAATTACATCTAGTTTCTACTCTAATATTCTATAAATACCCCCTCCCTCATTTATATTCTTACACAACTCATTTTTCCTACCGAAACTCCACAAATCTACTCCATAAATTCTTTCTCTGAATTTCTCTTCCAAATTTTCTCTTCTCTCCACAAAAACCACTACCCACATATTACTACAACCACCTCTTTTCTTCTTCAACAAATATAAAACCTTGGGTAAAACTCATCATATTTACTCATCATGTTCATATAACTTAGCATGAGCTTATTGTATGTTTCCTAGACTCATGAGAGTTAAGGTAGCAATAATATGTTCATATTTTATTCTTGTTCATGTCTAAATTTTCATTATATTATTATTCCTTTTATGTTGTTGTTATTATTGTTATTATTATTTGCTCTAATCTAACTTCTATATGTTATTATATATATTTATGTACATATATTTCTTAGAGCCTAAGTACTCTTTAACCTAACATCTTATTATTATTACTCGTATTATCATTCTTTTTCTTTTTCTTTTGAGACGAGGTTATTCCTAGTCCTGGAAAGCTTTGATAAAGCTAAAGCTCTCAATACTTAACTGGAATACCTTGATAAAGCTAAGGTTCTCAATACTTGGCCTTATTATTATGCTCATATAGATTCTTATATATATCTTATCTTATTATGTGATATTATTTTATTTCCCATGGCTACATATTCATAATCATGTATGAACATGTTAATATTGTCTCAACAAAAATAAAAGAAGTTTTCTTAAATAAAGAAAAATAAAAATTCTCTTAAATAAAATAAAATTTTGTCACTTAAGAAATGATTTTTCCACAAAAACTTAAAATTTTATCTTAACAAATCTTTTCAAAATTTAGATAAGTCCTTCATAAAGTTTTAGTAATAAAAGTACTTTGGATTTCATCAAAGAATACATAAAGTAAATTTATCACCTACACTATTTTTCAAATCAATATAATAAGAAAGTTTCTTTTAAACGTAATATTGCTAATTCTTTGTTTAACAAAGATATTTCTAAAACTCATTTGTGAAGTTTCACCAACACTCTAAAATACTAAGGTCTAGACAAGTTTTACAAAATCATCAAAGAATAACCTCTTAGAGATAAGTCTTTCTTAGGAAATAAAATTTGTAAATAACTTAAAATATCATTATTATTATTTATTTAAAGTGGAACTAACTTTAGAAAAAATTAAGAACACATAAACATGACTACTTTAAGGAAATTTAGTCGCTACCAAAAAATACTTAGAAAAACTATATTTTTCAACTACTATAATGAAGTTGTAGGAATCTTCAAAAGAATAAAATTATTCTCAAAAAATTAAATTATTCTCCAAGATTAAGAAATAAAGTTGAAAGAAGGAAATACTCACTTATAATAATTCTAGAAAAAAATTTCCAATAAACTAAAGTGAATTTTTCAAGTCTTAACATTTTACAACTTTTAAGACACATTGTTTTATAAAAATCATTATTAAGACAACACCACCATATTTATGCATACAATATGAGTCTTTATATATATATATATATATACATATATATTCAAAGGATTTTTTTAACTATACAAATATCTATATTTTTGTACAAGCATTTTTTTATGGAGAAAAGCTTGAAAAATTGTATTTTGAAAGCTGAGATTTTCGTGGTAGTTCTGTACGTCTCTATTCCGAGACCTAAATAACTTTTTATGATAAAAATAAATTTAAAAATAGATATATCTTTTTGAGTAGATAGAAAACGATATATAATATGCGAAATTCCGAGTTAAAATGAGCAAGTTATGGCCATTTTAAGTTGAAATTTCCTTAAAATCGAATTTTAACGAATTCAATAAGATGGTGTTATAAAATTTAAGTAGACCTTGAATGAAATACTCATTTCGATTATTTCATTATTTAGGTGATGAAGACCAAGACTTTCTCTTTCTCGAGGATTACTTCGACTGATAGAAGATCGACATGGCCAAGTGAGTTTTCCTTTACGTTTTATGTATTCACGCATGTGCTTATAGAATAGAGCACAAGATGTTAGGGAGAGATAAAAATTGATATGCATGTGGGTTATCATGGGGATTATGTATGTGATTCGTTATGTGTGATCAATAAATGATAAGTATATTAAAGCTTAATTGGTTCATATAAATTGTCTCTATGTATATTATAGTGTGTGTGCAAATATTGATTGATCGTCTTAAATGAATTAATGTCAGATCTGAAATCCCTTAAAACTAAATTGCTCATGCATATTACATAGAATATCATCTTCGCAAATTGCTACTACTTCTCAGCATAGGACTGGAAAGGTAAGCTACCTAGCTACATCTTGAGAAATTAGGACGTTCGAGAAATACAGCCTCATGGTATAGCCGAGCCGGATCAATCACTTTAGGTAAAGAAAGCCTAGGGACTAGTGGTACGATTTATTGGAATCCCAAGACGTGTGCAAATTTTAAGGAGGTTGATGGTGACCCATTCAAAGCATTCCCTAACCCATAATGAAGAGGTAAATCCATTCTACATATGAAACTGAATAGTCATACGTATTGTTTGCTCATATGGGTGTTTGCACTTCATATGCTTGCTCAATGGACTTGTATGATTGTCTTCTGAATGAGTACTTTTGTGTAAGGATTATCTTACTAAGCTAGTTATGCTTACTCCCCAATATATTTCTGATGTTGCAGGATTCCTTGTTTTGTACCTGAGACCACCTTGACCATCCAGATAAAACCTACACTTTTGGGAAGCTTTTGGAGGAAATTCTATTTGAAGACTTAGATTAGATTTCCCTTAAAATCTTCTAGTTTTAGTTATTCGTCTTAGTAAGACTATGTTGTTATGGAGACTTATCAAGGGAATGCCCCGTAGAAGTTGTAGAACTTTATATTCTGATGAATTATGTTAAGTGTTATTTTGTATGTTCCACTGTCATTATCTTAAAATGCAAAACTCCTCGGTCTCCCTTTATTGTGAACGTACTCCTTGTACCAATATGAAAGTTTTCGAGTGACTAAGGTAGTCATTCTCAAGTTTTAATATTGTATATGGTAGGTTGTCACGTTTAAGATACCTATTGGGGCATGACAACACTAGAAGCCCTAACCTGATTAAATAATCCCAAGAACTATGAAATATTAAATAGATCATAAAATAAAGTAAACATAAAAATATGAACCAAATATACAATATAAACATAAACCTCTAGATTTTATAATCTTACCAGTAAAACTTAAAAGCCGGAAGTCAAACCAAAACCTTAAAGCCAACCTAGGTCCAAATTAAGATCTAAAGGATTTAGATCCGGCAAGACCTCGCTAGAAACCCTAAAATAGTAAAAATGAGATAACCTTTTATTATAGTTTGAAATAATGTCTTACAACCTAAAAAGATCATTTTCGCCGAAAATACGCTCGTTTTGAATCCAAACAGGATCAGTTTCTGAAATCAAGGTCCTGGCATACAAAATGATAAAATATATTCCAATGATATACTTAGATTCGTAATAAGATGAAGAATTGTAAAATATCATATATAGAATTTTTAGATTTCTAAAAATATTAGATATATCTTATTTACGCGTATTTTTCTTACTATCGGTATTATTTGTCTTATTTACTATTCATCTATCTCTACCTTTTTTTACTATCTATTTCTTAAAGCCTATGTACCTATTTCTTACATTTACATTTTCAATATTACTTTTTACTAAACTTCTCTTATACTTTACTTACTTTTGTCTTCTAAAATTTATTTTTAATCTCTTTCTTTTCCTCTTTCCTCCCCCTTTGTGGTAGCCACATTTTCTCTCTCACTCCCTCCAATTTCTTTTTCTTTTTCAATTACCTTATTACCTTTAAAATCTCTCCACATTTATCTATAAATACCCCTCCCTCCTTCACTTCTTACATACTTTTCTTTTACCATAACAAAACTCTACTAAAATCATTTTTCAACTTCTCTCTCTAAATTTCCTCTCAAATTTTTCTCTCTATATTTCTCTTCCAACTTCCTTTTATATTTTCACTCACACACACCTTCTATCTTTAGATAAAATATTAAACATATAAGCCCTAAATTTTTCGGTACTCTTAGAAAAAAATCCTAGAGTTAGATGTTGAAGAGTGGAAGAGGATCACGTAGACCTTCAACTACCATTTCCCTAACCCTTGATACGGAGAGTGTAAATTCGTTCTGTGCATGGTTTTCGGATACTTATACATAATTTTGTAACATGTGATTGTTGCATAGAATGCATAGCATACGTGTGAAAATTAATAAACTTGTTTGAAATATGGTACAAATGTAGGGAATATCTCACTAAGCACATTATAAGCTTACGCCCCCTTAGATCTTTATTGAAATAGGTATACTTGCAATTCCATTCGAGGATGGAGACATTAAGGCAATCATTGGTGGATTCTCGAGCTATATGGAAGAAGTAGGAGCTTAGGATGAATTTATATTCTTGAGAATTTCTTTATGAGTAGTATATGATATGTTAATATTTTGAAGATCACTAGGAGATGTATATACGTAGACTTGAAGACATTAGTGGAGGTATGCTCCTAATAATTATAATTGACCTTATTTATATTTAATGATAAGTATTTTCTTACCTTGTTACTTAATTATTATTAATGTAAAATTTTGCTACTTCGATGTGTTCCTTAGTTGTGATGTATGTCTTATGCATGATATGAAAGCTTTTGTATGACTAAGGTAGTCATTCTTAGACTTTAATATTGTGTACGGTAGACTATCACGTTTATGATATCCCTCGGGCCATGATACCACCATATCGAATGGCTTTAACAGAATTGAAAGAGTTGAAGACTCAATAACAAGAATTACAAGATCTTAGTTTTATCCGACTCAGTATATCTCCATAGGGTACTCTGTACTTTTTGTTAAGAAGAAAGACCGGAGTTTAAAAATGTGCATAGATTATTAACAGCTAAATCAGGTAACAATCAAGAATAAATATCCTTTACTTAGGATTGACGATTTATTCGACCAGTTAAGAGGAGCAACTATTTTCTCAAAATTGATTAAAGATCTACATATCATTAGCTTAAGATTAAACCGCAGGATACTCCTAAAATAGCTTTTCGTACCCGGTATAGGTATTTTGAATTTCTTGTTATGCCATTCGAATTAACAAATTCTCCTACAACTTTCATGTATTTAATAAACCGAGTTTTCAAAGATTATCTCGATTAGTTTGTAATTTTATTCATAGATGACATCTTGGCATATTCTTGAAGCAAAGGCGAGCATGAAGAGCATTTGAGATTAGTTCTTCAAAGGTTAAGAGAGAAGAAATTATATGCAAAGTTTAGAAAATGTAAGTTTTTGTTGGAAGAAGTCGTGTGTTTAGGTCATATTATCACTAGAAAAGGGATATCTATTGATCCAAAAAAGGTTAAAGTGGTACTAGATTAGCAAAGACCCACCAATGTTACTAAGGTACAAAGTTTCTTGGGTTTAGCTGGCTATTATTGAAGATTTATCTAGGGATTTTCCAAGATTGCTATTCCATTGACGAGATTAATTCAAAACACATGAGGTTTATGTGGAATGACGAGTGTAAGGGAATTTTTTAGAAATTAAAGAGAATTAATATCAGCACTTATTCTAACTTTACCAGTTAGTGGAAAAGAGTTCTTAATTTATAGTGATGTCTCAATACAAGGGCTGGGACGTGTTTTGATGCAAGACAATAGAGCAATTGCTTATGCATCCAGACAATTGAAACCTCATGAAAAGAATTATCTAGTTCATGATCTGGAGCTTATAGCAGTGATCCTAGCCCTAAAACTTTGCAGACATTATTTTTTTAGTGAAAAATACAAGATATTCACAGAGCACAAGCATTTTAAAGTACATCTTCACTTATAAACAATTGAACATGCGACAAAGAAGATGGCTTGAATTGATTAAGGATTATGATGTTCAAATTCTATACCATCCAAGGAAAGCTAACGTGGTTGCAAATGCATTAAGCAAGAAGAAATAGATAAATATGACAACTATGATTACAAGTAAGAAAGAGATACTAGAAGATTTTCAAAGATTGGATGTTGAAGTGACCCTAGAGAAAGTCGATGTCCTATTAGCGAGCTTGACCTTACAACCCATGATATTGGAGCAAATTAAACAAGGTCAACACGAAGATTTGGAAAGAGAAGAATTAATGAGTGCCATAAACAACAGGCAAAGAAAGGAGCTGAGACTTGATGAAAAAGGCATTATCAGGTCAAAGATCAAATATATGTAACAAAAATGAATGACTTAAGAAAAGAAATCTTGGAAGAAGCTCATACATCAATTTATTCCATACATCCAAGAAGCACCAAAATGTATAAAGATTTAAAGAAACATTATTGGTGGGAAAATATGAAGAGAGATATTATAGATTATATAGTCAAGTGTTTGACGTTTCAGTAAGTAAAGATTGAACACCAAAGACCTGGTGGTGAATTACAACCATTGTCAATTCCTTAATGGAAATGGGATGACATAATTATGGATTTTGTAAGTGCTTTACCTAGAACCTTGGCTAAAAATGAAGTGATATGGGTTGTTATGGATAGATTAACAAAGTCAGCACACTTCATACCATTAAAGGTCAGATGCTTACTTGAAAGGGTGGCACAAAAATATTTTGGAGAGATAGTACGACTTCATGGGATACCAACATCTATTGCTTTAGATAGAGACATGAGGTTTGTAAGTCATTTTCAAAGAAGTTTGCATCAAGTTCTTAGTACTAGAATTCAGTTTAGCATGGCCTTTTATCCTCAAACAAATGGACAATCAGAAAGGATCTTTTAAATTTTAGAGAATATGTTAAAAGCATGTGCTTTAGACTTTGGAAATTGTTGGGACAAACATATGCCTTGTTCGGATTTGCGTATAACAACAGTTATTAGCCAGCGATACAAATGGCCAAATATGAAGCCCTGTATGAAAGAAAGTGTCGATCTCCTTTACACTGGGATGAAGTGGGTGAATGAGTTTTAATTGGTCCCGATTCAGTACCACAAGCTATTGAAAAAATTCAAATGGTTAGGTAAAGGATAAAAGTAGCTTAGGATCAATACAAGAGTTATGCAAATGTGTGAAGAAGACCGTTAGAATTTGAGATCGTTGATCATGTCTTCTTTGAAGTATCTCTAACCAAAGGAGTGTTTAGATTTGGGATAAAGGAACATTAAACCTGGAGATATTGGTCCATATGAAATACTTGAAAGAATTGGATCATCAGCATATAGACTAGCTTTACCTCTGAGTTTAGTGGGTGTGCATAATGTTTTCCATGTGTCTCAATTAAGAAAATGTGTATCTGATCCATATGCTCTCATTGATATAAATCAACCAAAAATTCGACCAGATCTTACCATAATTGAGAAGCCTGTCAAAATTTTTGGTAGAATGGATAAAGTTTTGAGAAACAAGATGATTTCCATGGTTAAAATTTAATGGAGTAATCAAGTAGAGCGTGAAGCTACTTGGGAAGTAGAGAATGTTATGAGACAGAAATACCCCGAATTGCTTGATTAATAAGGTAAGATAAGTTTTGAGAACGAGACTTCTTTAAGGGGGAAATAATGACATAACCTAAACATAAAATACTAAATTAAATTGCATATATATTTGTTTGTTGATTTTATGACTACATTACTATAATTTAAGTTATAATAATTCTAAGTGATGATATGATAAATTGGTAGTATTAAAATATGTTAAAACTTTAATTGAAAGTGTGTTCGTGTAATTAGGTAATTGTAGTGAAATATATGGAATTGTATTGCAAAATAATATGATGCGTATTGTTTTGTCAAAACTTAGAAGACCTTTTGCTGCAAATGTTTGTGGAAAAACCCAAAACCCATCTTTACTTATCAAACTAAGCCCACACACACAAAAAAAAGCCCAAACCCATGCTCAAGCATCGTCTATACTCTTTTAAATTTGCCTCAAAAGTCAAAAGGCAATAAAAATATCTACTCCCAAAACAAACCCAACCATCATCTCTCTCTCTGTCTCTCCCCATTTCCATCATCTTCCTAACACACAAGTAGGCTAAAATTTCACCATAAAATCTCTTCTAAACTTTATTTCACAAGTTGCTAAGTAAAGGATCAAGACAAGGAGCAAATAGAAGTAAGAATTAAAGCCAAGAAAGAGGAAAGTGAAGCTTAGGTGATTTTAGTAGCTATAAAAGTAAGTAAAGTTGATTTTTTGCATGTTTTGTTTAATTATGGTTTTGGTTGTTGTTGTTGTTTCATATGAGTAGAACTTTCATGTTTTAGGCAAAATAATGATAAGCTAACAATTATGTTGAACTAGATAAGCACATAAGCATATGTACTCTAGATGTTTGAAGAAATGAATTTTTGAGTTTATGATGATATAATGTGTGTATTGATGTTATTAGTAATAAATGAGTAGGACTTCAGTAATTAGGTTGATAATATAATTCATCAAGCATGAATAATGTATTTATGTTTATAGGTCAACAATGTTGTATATAAACATGTGAAAGGAATATATGAGTACAAGCAACCTTCATGATGTTTGATATTGTGGTTATAAGTTAGTTTAACATGATTTAACAAACAACTAAGGTCTTAGTTTACAAGATATAAGATTTTGAAATTTTGAATCAAGTACCAAGGAATCAATGCCTGTTCATCATGGGTATGTTCGAGGCCGTTACATCCTTGAAATCATGATTTCTTGATGATTACGCCGTGACGGTGCGTTATCTCCTCTAAGTGTTTTTTTAAAACTTGAAACGGCCTTGATCATGGTCTTTACTAAGGTCGTGATCTCCTCTTATCTCTTTTTGGTGAATGATATAGCCTAGGTTACGGGTGTTACATTGGATGTGATCTCCTCAAAAGCTTTTTAGAAAAGTTTTTAACAAAACTATCACGAGCGTATTCTTTAACACGGCTTATATCATAGTAGTGTTAAGGAACGTGATCTCCTACCACAGGTATGACAAGACAGTAACATACATCACGACCCAAGATCATAGGCATGATGGTGCCTATAACATCCATCATGACCCTTGTGCTGAGCCTAACAGATCCCCTGGTACTGTTCATATATAAATAATAAATAAATAAATGAATAATAGATGAGTGAATAGTGGAATGTGATGTGTATATATGTATGCATATGAATATGAGTCTATGTGATGATTTGAATTTTATTTAAGTTTGACGAAGGTTTAATGATTTAGTATTTAATTATGGATTAACATTGTTTCATATAAAATGATTTGCCTCGATAGGTTCCAATACCCAGTTGGGTTTGAATACATGTCTTTTATCTGATAAATCCATTTATCTAGGTATGTAATAACTTATTTGTTGATTGCTAGGTTAGGCATTTTCTAATCAATTCTACTTAAACATTGGCTTAAATATTTATTTGAATTGTTTGTGCATGTGCCATTGAATTTGGTCTAGGGAATGACAACCCTATTAACGAGGTTAACATGGTAGTTTAGACACTTAGGCCACCCCTGTCATGATGCAATAACTTTTATAAGTGGCTTAATGGGTAATCGATAGGAGAAATAGTATCGATATAACATTTGCTTATTCTTAAGAGAAAATAATATGATTTAATTTACATTTATAAGACCAGTTGAACTAGATGATATTTTAAACCCCCAAAATTTTTGGTTAATTTTAAGTTTGATTTAGAATTAAAAGTCAACGGGAACCCTAAAAGTCAACAAAAGTCTAGTATAAACCCTAGAATTTAGATCCGGCATTCCCGTATTCTTTGGCCCTAGAAAACAAAGTTGAGTTAATTAGTGATCATAGCTCATAATATCTTGAGGAAACATAAAAATATCATATTCACGAATTTTTCGAGTCCTTCGGACTCAAACGAGATCAGTTATCGAGAAACATGTCCCGAAGCCCGGAATAATAAAAATTTTGATATCACCGTTAGGACCGATTTAATACAAGGATTTCAAAAATATCAGTTTCACAATTTTTCGGTAACTAAAAATAACAGATATCTCATTTATACGCGTATTTTTTTACTACCGGTGTTTTACTAGTCACACCTACTTTACATTACACTATTCATTACTATTCTACACTATTCTTTTATCTCTACTTTTCTAACACCTACTCTTACAACATCATACAACTATTATCTTTACTTTTTACCTTTCTCATAACTTCATATCATATCTACTTTAGAAATTATTATTTTTGATACACAAAATTACAAAAAAAATAAAACTCTCTCCTTCTCTTTTCTCTACCTCTTTTCTTTTTTTTTTTTCAATTTTTCTTTAATTAAATTACTCAAAAATCACTCCCCATTTTCCTATAAATACGCGCTCTCTTTTACTTCGTTCACAGATCTTCAACCCACAAATTTTACTCAAAAAACTCTCTCCAATTCCCCTCTCAAATACTCTCCCAAAACTCTAAAATTTTCTTCACAAAACCTTCTTCTTCTTCTACAAAGACTACTTTAGGTAAGAATTTCTTTAAATCTTTCTCACCATATCATGTAACTTTATATGACCATGGTATAAGTTTCCTAAACTTAATGTTAGTGGAAGCTACACTATGTTCATGTATTGTTCTTGTTCATGAATATGTATTTCTATGATATTATTTTGCTTATATTATTATTGATATTATGTTAACCTTTTATATATATGTAACTAGATATAATTATGTACTTATATATCTTTAGAGCATATAAGCTCAATGTTATTTATTCACTACCAAGTAATGCAATTTATTCATTTATCTCATGTTATTTTAAGACTAGTCTCTAGTCTTAGACTTGTCATCATCAAGTCAAAATAATATTTACTCTATTTTCCTTATTTCTTTTAGGACTAGTCCATTCTTAATATCGGAATACCTTGATGAAGCTAAGGTTCTTAATACTTGACATATTTCTTTACTTGCTTATCTTATTACTTATTATATCTTTCTTATATTTTCATAATTTTATGATTTCATATTCATGATCATGCATGAACATATTGATTTTGTCTCAACAATATAAAGAAGGAAAAGTTTTCTTAAAATAGAAGTTCTTCTTCAAAAATAAATGTTATCATGAAGGAAATGATTTTTTATGAAAACTTAGGAATTTATCTTAACAAATCTTTTCTAGAAAACTAGAGGAATTCATCATAAATTTTAATAACCAAAGAACATAGAAAATTTTTACAATACATACATACATACATACATACACTTTACAAAGTCATAAAATGGAAAAGAATTCTTATTTAAACAAAATTTCACTAAACTTCATTTTCCACCAATACTTTGAAATATAAAAGAATAGTCTAGTTTAACAAAGACCAAGAAATTTCATTTCATAAAAATAGAATGATCTTAAGGAGTAAGATGAATGAACAACTTAGGAAATCATATCTTTTAATGTAAGAGAATATAGAATTATTACTACTTTCAAAACGTATTAAAAACTAAGCTATAAGGAATTTAGAAAAATGAAAATCATTCTTTTGAAATTTAAAAAGACTAAAGGAAATGGAATTAAGGAAAATAACTACTAATTTAAAATAACTTGAGAAATTTTCTAGTAAACTAAGAAGAATTTTTCAAAAGTTTTAACTTTTCCAAAATTTTTAGAAGACTTTACTTTTACCAAAAATTTATGATTGAGACAATTTCATTAATTTCATGTATTTAACATGAGTCAATGAATATATATATATATACACACATTTCAAAGGTCTTTCAAACCATTATAATATCTATATCTTTGATAAAGTTTTTGTAAAAAGAAAAAAAGGTAAGTTTTGCAAAATTCGTGGTGAATCTGATCACCACTATTTCGAAGCTCAAACAACTTAGTTTGATGAAAATAGTTTTAGAATTTGATAGATCTTTTCGAATAGGTAGAAATTGTATATTATATGCGCAATTCCGAGTTAAAATGACCAAGTTATGGTCATTTTAAGTTGGAATTACTCTCTATGCGAATTTGAATGATCTTATGACATAGTTTTTTATAAGTACCATAGAATCAATAAGAAAATACTCATTATGGGTATTCTTCTTGATTAGGTGATCTCCGAGGAGGAGTGTTCGTAGCCAAAAGATTATTTCGATTAATGGAATTACCGATCGACTCATCCATAAGAAAAAAGTGTCACAATGGCCGAATGAGTATACTCCTCTTTATTTTTCATACTTATGTTTGTGCTTGTAAATTTAGTTGCATTAGATTTAAGGAAAGATAAAATGAAAGTTGTATGATAATATGTTGAAGGAATATTAAGTATATCAAAGCATGAAATGCTTGTAATAAATTGTATGTTATTAGCATGTTGAAGTGTCTGAAATTGGATGATCACTTGTAAGAAAATAAAATATGACGGCTAGGCTTTAAACAAAAGTTAACACATATACTTCACATGTTGAGTCATATTGCATTCACTATTATACAATTGGTAGGACAAGTGTATGATAGTGGTGGTAGGCATAACCGATATATCATGTATGTGGAGAGTAGGAGCCGATAAAAACTATATAAATTGGTGACTAGTAAGAGCCGGTAATAACTACATATTTTTTATGGCGTATAGGAGCTGATAAGATCTATAAAATATTTTCAAAGAAGTAGTAGCCATAATGAGCTGGAATACCTAATCCTGAATGAATGGCATAATTCATTCAACATATGATTCCTGGAAAATTATATGTCTTGGATGCTCATATGCTTGCTGCATCCCATTTGCTCGCTTAATAAACTTGGTTGATAATTTTGTTTCAAGTATGAATTTTGGGATTTACTCACTGAGCTCGTAAGCTTACGCCTCTATAGATATTTGCAATCTCAGGAACACCTATTTTTGTACCCAAGGTCTCCTCTTATCCGCGTAAGTTATCTTTTGAAGCTTTTAAAGGAAATCTACTTGAAGAATTATATTAGAATTCCTTTGAAATCTTTTGATGTAGTATTAAATTATTGTAAAGACTATTTCGATCTTTGGGATTTAGCGGGGGTATGCCCCTAAGAATCATGTAATAAACCTTTGATTATCAATATTATGATCTATTTTATTTCTGGATTATTGTATGTTTATTTTTACTTGATTAGACCACACTTCCCAAAAGCGTCTCCTATTACCGTGCTAGATGCCTTACGTGTAATACTAAGACTTTCGCGTGACTAAGGTGGTCATTCTTGAGTCTTGATATTATATGTAGTGGACTGCCACGTTTAAGGTACTCTTCATAGCATGACATATATTATTGATTAAATTAAGTAAAGTTGAATAATGGATATGAATCCTAGACGAGATTATTATTTGTAAAGTTATGTAAGAGATATAAGTATTTAAGCTGCTTATATCAACCCCCTGAGTAGCTACTATTACTCAAGACCTCAAATTTCCTCAGGATTATAATCAGAGTTTGAATACTCCAATGTTGATTTGTTTTACTTAAGTGAAGATAATTAATTTTATTGCTTCTTGCATTGCATTAGTTAGGATTGTGTATCACCTTGTATTTGTTTGTGTTGCTGAAGCCAATGTCTCACTTTTTTCTCTATAGGTAATAATGATGATGAGTATTATGATGACTTGAGATATGTATAGATTGGAGGCTTTTCTTGATGAATGGGACGATTACGATGCTGGACAACTCTATATTGTTTTTGTCATGCCTCAAGGGGTACCCTAAACGTGGTAGTCCATAGTACATAATATTAAAGCCTAGGAATGACTTCCTTAGTCATGCAAAGGCTTTCATATCATGCATAAGGCATACAGGAATGCCTCGAAGTAATGCAATTTTCTTTGATAACAATTGAATAATAAGGAAGAGGAATACTTAATATTAAACATGAATAAGGTAAATTACAATTGTTAAGGTATACCCTCGCTAATGTATTCAAAAATACACAATTACATTTCCCATAAATCTCCAAAATATAAACATATCATATATAACTCATAAGGAAATTACATAAAAGTAAATCCATCTTATTTTTCCACTTTTTCCACAAGAGTTTAAAGATTCGCCAATGATTTTCTTTTCCAATCCTCGAACATGACCAAAAACATATCTGTCTCAACAAAAGCCCATGGGGAGTGTAAGCTTACAATGAGCTTAGTGAGAAGGTATTTGCACTATGATTTCAAACAAGTTTATTTATTTTCATGCATATGCTATGTATACTTTGCAACAATCACATGATCATACAAATATATATGGTTTTGAATACCATATAAAACGGATTTACCCCTCCATATCAAGGATTAGGGAATGGTAATTGAAGGTCTTCACGATCTTCTGCTGCTAGTCCCCGAGCACTCTGCTCTCAGCGATCGATCAGTGCGACTCATCCTTGAAATGTATTCTCGGTACACCTTAGTTTCCTAAGAATAAGCATGGCTTCGGGCTATCTTGGCCTCAGACTTTCAATTCTTTACGTAGGAGTAGCGGCTTTCGACATGTGACTCGACGGATGTAATGCATGGTCATTTAATTTATATCAAAGTTGAGTATAATTAAGGTATACTTAAGGCGATCAAACAAATATCATACACACATAAGCAATAGGTAATGTTAATGATATACTTAAACAACCATTTGTGGGTTTCGATATGCTTAGCATCCATTGTCACACATACATAAAACATATACATATAAACACATACCCCATACATGTTCATTTTTCTTGTACCTATAGATCTAGTGCAACCTATCTATAAGCACAAGCAAGGTAATGAAATTAGGAAGGAAAACTTACTCATCTATTCGCAATCTTTTTAGTCGTAGTAACCATTAGGAAGGAAATCGTGTGTTCTTTGTCACCTACACAAAAGAAATACCTAGGATGAGTATTTCATAGATGTTCTACTTAGACTTTCTAATTTTATTTGGTTATTTTTCAAAATTCGGATTATGTGAAATCTCAATTTAAAATGGTCATAACTTGCTAATTTTAACTCAAATTTCGCATATAAGATGTCGTTTTCCATCTACTTGAAGAGATCTATCTATTTTGAGTTATTTTTAACATTTGAAGCCATTTGAGTTGAAAAACGGGTCGGAATAGCTCTAGCATGAAAATTCCAGTCTCAATTTGCAATTTTTCTTAATTTTATTTCATCCAAAATTCTATAGCAAATACATAAATATTTATGTAGTTGAAAAATCTTTTAATATATACATAGACTCATATTATATGCATGATTCTAGTGATGTTGTCTTAGAAATAAAATTTGAAACAATTTTTATGAAAGATAGAGTTCAGTAAAGCATTATTTGACTTGTGATTAAATTGCTATTTTGTAAATATGTGATTTGATTAACAAGAAAAATCATAATTCAATATATGCATTTTCTAAAGGTCTTATATTTATTCACAAATTCTTGATTAACAATTTATTTTATATAATATGGTTTGTGACAAAAACCCAAGTGTAGTTTTCTTTAAAAGAATTTCTTAAGTTTGATTCTTTCAACAAAATTCTAGGTCTTAGATTTGTAAATGAAACTCAATTAAAGAAATTCATGTTCTCATATTTATTTTGAGTTCATGATTATTTTTTTTATGCTAAACTTCTTTTGACTAATTATTTTCTGAAACAAGAACCTTTATGTGGTTGTGAAAAAAAAATCCTAAGTTGTATAAAACATTTTAAGTTTTAGCTTATGAGGAAAAAAAATAGTTTGTTTTAAATTCTTATTCTTATAATAACACTTTTCTAAATCCATAATTTTCAATACATGGACCTTTGTTGGAAGAAATCCTATTATTTGAATTTCCTTAATTTCATAAAAGAAAATGGATTTTTACTTCATAAACTTAGTTCCTTAAGTTGTGTACCGATTTATTCCTAAGTGGAATTTTTTAACTAGTGAGTTGATTTTAAACGTGACTTAGAAAAGTTGTTTGGCTCTCAATTTGTTAAAATGTTAGTGATAATCTTACAAATAATTTTTTTTTTACAAATTATATATAAAAAATTATCAACCTTAAGGTTTTAGATGAAAATTTATTTTAGCAGTTTGAAAAGAGATTAAGATCTACTTAGTTAAATTTTAAAAAAAAATCATAACAACAACCCTAAAATATGATTGACTTGTCTAAAACTTTTGAAAAGAATTTGTTAAAATATAGATCTAAGTTTTAATGGGAATTTTTCCTAAGTAACAAATATCATTTTATTATAAAGAGTTTAATTCTTATTTCCTTTATTAAAGAAAAAAAATCCTTTTATTTTATTAAGACAACAACAAGATGTTATATATGAATATGAACTTGTAGTTAAGAACCATGAAAAAAATAATTCATATATAAGATAAAAGACATAGAAATTAAATAAGCACATAATAAAAGTCAAGTATTAGGAAGTCTTAGCTTCTATCAAGACTTCCAAACATAGACATGGGCAAGTCCTCTAAGAAAATAAGAAAATTATGGGGTCTTAGATTTATTTCAAGGCTCCTTAACTTAGATTATGGGCAAGTCTAAAAAAGAAAAAAGAAGAAAAATTTTTTGACCTGATAAGATAAATCTAATACTAGAAAGACTGGTCTTAATATAATAGCATGAAATAAATAAATAAATTGCAAAGCATGAATAAATAAAAGTTATGTTATGAGCTTATATGATTTAAGAAATATATATACATAAATATATTTAGTAACACATAGGAGTTAGAACAATAACAAAATAGCATAATAACATAATAAATTTTGTGCATGAATAAAAAAAAAAACATAAACATAATGTGCTTCCATAACATTTATAGGTTTAGGAAACACACACCATGGTTATGTTAAGTTACATGACATGAAAAGAAATTTTGGGAATTTTTACCTAAGATTAATGGAGGATTTGAAGATAAAAGAAACAAATAGGTAGTGTGATTGATATTTTTTAAAAAAGAAATGGATGGTAGAGAGTGTTTGAGAGAGAAGTTTTAGAAAGAAAAGTTGAGAGGAAAATTGATAGAGTTTTGATATATTTTATGAGATGGGTGAAAGAAGGAGGGAAAAGGGATATTTATGATAAAGGTGGAGGGAAAATGTTGTAACAAAATAAATTAAAAAAGAAAAGAAATTGAGAGAGAGAGAGGGGAGGGTGGCACAAGGCATGAAGGAGAGACGGGAGAGAGAGTGATTTGTTTTGTTGTTTTGTAATAAAAAGTAATAATATGTAAGATATGAAAGATGTAAATAGTATTGGAAATGTAAATTGTAAGAAAGTAGATGTATAGGTAGTAAGAGTAGGTAGTAAAGAAAAGTAGAAATATATGAATAATAATGAATAGTACAATAATAGACAATAAATACTAGTAGTAATAAAAATACGCATCAACGGGCTATATAAGATATTTTTAGATTTTGAAAATTCTAAAACTAATATTTTTGGAATCCTCATATTATTATGAGTCTAACGGTATTATTAGAATATTTTTACTGTTCAGTGATCAAGACATAATTTTCAAAATGTGTTTTTGGGTTTGAAACGAACTAACTTTCAACGAATCTGATATTTTTAAGCTTCGTTATATATTATGGACTATAACCTATTATTAACTCAATTTTATTAGGTTTAGAGTGTGATTGTTGGAACTAGTCTTACCAAGGTTTGTTGTTGGCAGTTGACCTTTAGGGATTCGGTTTTATTTCTACTTTAAGATTTACTTACAAGATTATAAAATTTTGGGATTTTTGACTATTTTATATTTTAGGTTCAAAATTTAAGTTTTTACTTTATTTTTATGATTTATTTAGTGTTTAATAATTCTCGGAATGTTTAATCGAGTCTAGGGTTATGATTGACTCTGTTTGACTTTTGATGGTAATGGAATTTTTTATTCTAAAATTCACCAAAGGGTTTAGTTTTGGTATTTTGTCTTTGAGTGTTATTTGGATATATTCTTGATTTGCGTGTTAGGGATCAATAGATGATTCGTTCTACGTACGGATTTCAAATCAAATGATTATTAAATTTCTATTTTTATTTTTAAGGGTTATCTTTTTCTTAAGGTTTTTGAAATTTCATGTCTTTACCTTATTTAGGATTCAGTTTTAACTTGGGTCGATTTTCAGGTCTTGGTTTGTATTTAACTCTAGATTATTTTCTAAGAATTTTGAAAATTTTAGGGGTTTATGGTTTTTCTTGGAAGAAGACTTGTATAAGACCTTATTTGTGTAATGTAATAGTATGGACTACGGCTTACTCATAAGCCTATGTTTGGTTATATAAAGTACCTAAGTTTTCCTATCATGTAAATTATAAGTTTGGTTTTGTAACTCTTGAAGTACCATGGATAATGGTGCTATTTTATATATTTGTATAAAGTTATCTACTCTTAAATGAGTAGTATTTGTAAAGTTTATATCGTAATAGGTTGATCAAGCAATGAGCATAAACTTTCCTTTCGGACAATCTTACGTATAATATCTCGTGTATTATAAGTGGTTGGAGACTTGACATGTGATGTTTTTGATAAAGTGCATGTGGGTCCTTACACTTATCAACTTAAACCTATCTCTAGATCATCATACGAACTTAGAGGGTTGATCTATTGTATTTTATTGCATGTTTTATTATTATTTGTTCAGATAAAGCTCATAAAACATTTGTTTAAACATATAACTGATTTATCAAAACTCTAGGCCTCGGCAAGCTCAATGTGAAAAAAATATGAAAAGAAAAGACTCATTGTGCTCTATATAATCAAAATTTGTGACCTAATTGCATATGAGAGAGCATTGATGGCTACATTCATGTCCATGTGATGACCAAAGCATAGTGCTTTAAAGTTGGAAAAACTTTTAACAAATTAGATTGGTTTTTAATATTTGTAAAATAAGTTTTGAATAATTAAAATGATTAGTTACAATTTTAATATTAGACATTAATAAATTTAATATGAAATGACTTTATTTTATTAATACAAAACAACAATCAGGATACACCAACCGACTTTTTACCTATTAGAACTAAAATTTCTTAAAATTTTCAAATATGGCAATTCTTTTCCTTGATATTTCTTATTATAATTGATGTCAAAGGATAATTAAATAAGTAAGACAAATTCTGGAGGAAATGAATAACTGTAATGAATAATATATTGATTGAAAATGAAATGTTAATAATATATTGTATTGCTTTGTGGAACATTAGTATACATTTATTGCTTTGTGTGACGGGTTGACATGCATTTGTTGTACAGAGCTAAGGACATCGGGGTTTGGGCCAAGAGCAACAGATATTAGAATAACGGGCCGGTTGGTTGGTAGGGCCGTTAATGGTTGGCATGTAGCTATGTATGATCTTCCAAGTCAAAAAAGCAATGACACTATAATATATTAGGATTTCTTTTCTAGGCTTGGGGGAGCCCTGGGCCCGTCCCTGAGTTTTAGCTCTTTGTTAATGGAGAACTTATGAGATTATAGCGGTCCTGTTCCATGCTTTATTATTCGAAGTTCACGTGCCCGGTTGCTCAATGTCCAAAACGAACACTTAAAAAATGCAGTTCAGCCCATTTCATGTTCAAGCCCGGCAACGTTCCACACGATATGCACACCGTCCAAGTGGAGGCTTCGAGATAATTTAAAAAAAAAAAAAAAAAAAGATACGCACATGCACAGATGCGGCCGAGCACCAAACTAAGTACACTTTCGTATGTACATTTTTAACAATATTTTTATCATATTAGTCATGTAAGATGATAGTATTAGTCAATTTGATAAAAGTACAATTGGTGAGCGCCAAAAACTCTTTTAGATACTAAGTTGATAATTTGAAAGTTAGATGATCGATAGTATTTTACCAAAATTTAAGTATCATTTGTAGTATTAATCCTTTCATTTTTCATCATTTCAGTTTTGGTTTTCGGAAATTTATTAAAAGGATCAACACGGTTAAAATCTAAAAAAAAAAGAATAAATTTAATTAATTTTGTGAAACTAGCATTGGAATACAAGTAAAACATAAGGATTTATGCATTATAATTAACTAATTATTTTTAGCATTAGAAAAACTTAGTTAATTAATTTTAGTAATTCATATTTTTAGAAAAGTTGATTACTATGCTTTAATTACTTTTATAACTTCGGAGTAAATAATCTAAACCCATGGTCAAATGTGGCATGTTTGTTAATATCAATTCAATGAGTAAAAGTGAATAGACCCTTACCTATTTAGGTAGATTCTCATCGAGTATTTGCTATGTGGAAAAATGGTACTGCATGCAGTATCATATGTGGAACTGCTACAGTACACTTTTTCACATGACAAACTTAAAATCTATTTAAGATAGGAAGACCAAAGGTCTACTTATTTTTTCCCAATTCAAATTTCTGGTTCATTAATTTTATCAAATTAGCTTTTGGTATTCCCTTATTATATTTTAATGAAGAGTAGTATTTTAATTTATAAATTTAATTTTGCAAATACGAGTAAACTATTATAGTTATGAGTTAATCTTAAATTCCTATGGATTTAATATGGTCTTATCAGTTTTATTATTGCATATGCAACCTAATGCACTTACTAAAAAAAAAATGCTTTAATTATAAAGTAGTGGTCAAAAGTCTTTTCAACTTTATAATATAACAGTCACGAAAAAAAAAAAAAACCTCTATAATATAACCAAAAATCCATCTTAAAATGGACAACCATAACTCCTAAAGCACCTTAAAAAACTTTAAAATCAACTCAAGACATTCGAAGCATCGGAGCAATAATATAACTTAACACTTATAGGAGACGAACTAAGAACCTAGGATCGGTTGAAATCATAAAGAATAGGGTGGTTTAGCATAGGAAAAGTCCATAAGCTATTTAAGTTATTAATCATTCCAATTTTGTGGAATTCATATAAGAAAAACTATGACAGTGTAATTGATTCGTTATTCTAATCCCCATATCCATTCGTCGAGTTTTGTTTCATTTATGCGGCATTGGTTAAGGCTCTAAATTCAATATCTCAATATATAGAAGTTATTGTATTGTAATAGCTTGTTTAAAATCTTATGTCATCCGGTTTCCTTAAATCAATGATTCAAACTTTCTATATGGTTATCTTGACTGATATGAGATATTACACTTAATAATTTAGCATATAAAATTATTTGTTTTTTCAATTTTGTGTTTGTTTTCCCAACTTAGTTTCAATTTACCATCTTCATTAACGAGAAAGTTAATGATCATCACATTTTTTTTCTTCATATTTCGGTGTTTGTACTCTAGATTTTGGTTTTATTTTAGTATATTTTTAAAGAATTAACTCATCAAACATTATGGTTTGATTTTTCTTGATATAATATTAAAAAAAAAACAAATTATTTATATGAGATAATTTTATATCAGTATCACATTTTGCATGTATTGTTCTATTATGATAAAATATCATATTGTTAAAAGGTTCATGACATTTAAAAATAAGATTTACTATATTTTCCATGACCATACAAGTTATCGGTAAGTTTTTAAATAGTTATAATTTGTACATTAGGTATTATTTATCTTTATAACATGAATTTCTAAACTTGTGAAATAATAATCTACACACACACCACACACACACACACACACACACATATACATATATATACTATTTTATTATGTTTTTTAAGAGTACGAACATTGACCTTTTGCTTGAATCTCATAACTCATAAATAAAATATTGTGTGATCTCAACTGTACAACTATTGAAAAGCTTAAATTTAGGAGTTTCCTAAAACCATCATATTAATTATTAATAAATGCTTATTGTATTTTTTATCATATTACACTATCATATATTACATAACAATACTTTATATCTCATGCATATCAACACTTGCAGTTGTAACACTAGTTCATACATAAAAATTATATTATACTATATTTAATTGCAAATTATGACTAAACCTGGTTAACATCGTGTTGCGTAAATAACCCTATCATACAAAATCTCTACTCATACCCTACTCGAATGAATAGAGTCTAATAGATAGGAAGGAGTATTAATTTATCAAAACTCACTCTACTAGAGTAGTATATGAGTATGAAGTCTTTGTACCATTTAACATCCTTGAACATGTACATAAATATATAGAGGATACAGGTTTTAGGATATTTCTTACCTAACCTATTAAAAGTTGTAAAATAATATTAATTAATAACAAATAAATAATAATTGTAGTTTTTTTTTTATTTTGTGGTCATTTTGTTCAATATTATACTTTTTAGACTACCTTTTAAAAAATTATTATTAAGAAGAACTTGTATTATTTTATTATGTACTTTTACTTTTAAGTTCAATAAAAGTTGTTTATCTTTTGAAGCTAATTATTACATATTTGTCTCCAAAGAATTTAATTTTGGAATCACCATACAGGTTTTACAATTTTGTTTGATATTACTTAGGCAAGTTTTAAAAGTGTTTGTTATATGATTCAACTTTTGCACATAAATAAATTCTACATTTTGCATAACTTGTTTTAAATTTCTTTCCCCAAGTTATTTATAGTGAATATATGAAAACAAGATGATTTTGCATATTATATGAAACTATATATATGTTGTTATAACTAGAAATTTAAGAAAGAAAGAAAGGAAAAAATTACTGGTTCCATAAGGTATCCTGTACCATATAGTTTTTATAGGGTAATGATAAATACAAGATGTTATATAGTAAGTTCTAAGCATAAAATTTAATACCTTATAGGGCAATGTATGAAAAATGACTTCATACTTTATTTAATTTGTACTCGATCCTACCACTATTATCTACTTTCATATGACACATCGTATAGTTTTTTCTTGAGTGTCGGTACTTTTAAGGAGGTCACTCATCGTAAGAATGCTCTAACTAGAGCACACTTAACATTAGAGTTTTGAAGAACTCAAGACATTTTACTAAAAGATCTCTTGATAATTAAAACTCCACTAAGGACATTAACTTTTGTGCCACTTAGCTCCATAACTTTATGCTAGTGAGTTGCTTTAAGTCTACTTTGATGTAATATGTCATATCCATCTTTGTGGTCAACTATTTCCCATTAAACCATTAATCCTGAAAGTGCTCTCACTTGAGCACGTTTAATCTTAGAGTTTCAATGAACTCTAAGTCTTTACTCTAAAAGATGCCTTGATATTATAGTTCATGACACTCCATATGAAGGATATTAGGTTTATAAGGCTATGATAGTAATTATAAAGTTAAAACTAGTGAAATACTTATGAGCTAAGTAGTTAAAGCAAGTTTTTGAGTTTCAACTTATCTATTGGTTACTTTTGTCCTGGAATGGTACAAAGGTATTAGAGCCCCCCCTTACCAAACCATATATGATTCATGGATAGATCAAAACTATAGCTAGTTAGCTTGTTTCAATCGAAATTTAAGAAAAGGTTCAAAGAAGACGGGATGTGAATTGAATCATATGCTAAAAAGGGGAAGAACTAGTCTAATTGTAAGGTCTTGTAATAAATATGTCATGTGTTTAAAAGGGAAAGGGTTTTGCCCCCATGCAAATGAAGTCCCATTTAAATTCTGGAAAGGAATTGGTATTAGTTTATAAGGTCAATGATGATCATCAAGTTAACACTTGTTCGAAACATAGCCAAATGACTCAAATAAGCCCATGAGTTACTTTTCTTAGCTATTAATTACTTTTATCTTGGCATTACAATACAAGTGTCAAGGTTTCCATGCTCACACTATAAATATTATGAAATAATATTAATTAATGAGAAATTATATATATATATATATTTACTTCTAAGTTTTAAGTTTTAAAAAAATATGGCCCAAAATAAAGGTCAATACAATAATGGTAGACGATTAATGGCCTGAAAGAAAGGTCAATACAATAGTGGTAGAAGATTAAGTCATCTTATAAAATCAATCATGCCCCTAATATAATGTGTGCATATATAAGTAAAAATATGAAATTGAAATGTTATCATAAAATTTACTCTTTTCATCTATTATAGAAACATTAATAAATTACAGTTGTTAAAAATTTATCTCAGATTTAAATATTATGAAAGTGTAACAACAAAATATATAAATTATTCTACACAATATGCTTAGAGTTTTTCAGGATGGAATAAAAAATGCTCTATGATAGGTTTCATTTTAAAATTTTAGAATGTTGATACAAAGTAAAATATAGATATTCTAAAAATCATACGTTAGGAATGACAATGACAGCCTCAAACATGTGAAAGTAAGATCTCCTCTATTGCGTCTTGAGAAAAAGTCATATCATAAATCAAGCTTTATAGCTAGAGGCTACTATAATTCAACAACGCAGAAGCATAAACATGGCTGCAAATGATTTTGTTATTAGATATCCTCAGTTTGCTTCTCTTATGGTTTTCGATGAAAGTGTAGGAGTTGTATCTCTAATCTAGGTTGTCAAAGATCAATGTAATGATCACTGAAGCGATATAACAAATCATAAAAGAACTTTCCAAAGTTTAAGCAATTAGTTTTTCTTTGTTGAAAACTCAAGACAATAAAGGCAAATAACCCTTCAAATGAGGTTGACATTAATATTTAAGAAAGACTCCGTGCTTTCCTTCATATTTCCTTGATAAGATGTATAATAGGAAAGGATCTTACGACAAATAAGAAAATTATCATTGAAGTCTTCACCATAAAAAAGCAGATGTTTCATATAAAAGTCTTCACTATGACTAGTTGTAAGATAGACTCCATACAAAAATGATCCCCGCGGCAGCCTGGAAGAAAAGTATGTGTCCCGGTGAAGTTCTAGTAGATTTTAAATTAAATTATTAATATTTCTAATGGTTTGTTGTTTAAATTATTAATATTTTTAATGGTTTGTTGTTTAAATTATTAATACTTAAACGAAGCACGACTGTATTGTTAGAATGACTGTAAAAAGAGCATATAAGCTCATCCTTGTCCTTGATTCATCCCTCCCATTACATGTTAGGATTCTAATAAATTGAGAAGCATAATTACTGTTTGATAGACCCCAACTTTATCATATCACCAAATACTTTTCAAATAATCAATAGATTGGTGTACTTAGAAAAATCGAGCCCCTTTCTTTTTCATACAGAGCTTGCTTAAAAAAGGGAATATAGTAAAAAAGACATACATATATTTAAATATTTTTTAATATTTTACGTATCATCATTTCTTTAGTTATTTGATACACATATAGAGTGAATATCACAAAAAAAAATATTTATGTTGGGAGGTACGGACCTGCTTCTTTGCAATTGTCAAATATGTTAGGCCAGAACAGTGAATTCAAATGTGCATGTCTGTCACTTTTTTACTTTATTCCATGAAGACTTCGGTTTTGAATGACTTTTATTCCAAGTATACAAGCCGTGCCAATTCCGATTGTTTTAACGGCCAAATGATATGCGAGACTGAGTCGGGTCAAAATTATCTTTAAGGACACTTGATTTCGTCAAAGTGATAGCAACTTATGATAATTGAGTATCTTTTGGTTAAAAGAAATTCATATTTTGATATGGGAGAAAACTACAAGTTGGGCAATCAATATTTTACAAATAAAAATTTCCATTGATTCAAATAAGGATCGACACTGTTGAACATCTCTAATTGAGTCGAAGAGATTGTACCTTTTAATAATGACATAATTTTTTGCTTGAACCCCTTATCACAATATTAATTCTCTATTTTATCAACTTGAGAGTTTAATACTCTATTCTTAACTACTAAGCAGAGTATTGATTTTCTATTGTAACCTTTGTAAACAACATAATAATAATATATTATTATTATTGACTTGTGGGTTAGATAATAGGGTCCATTAAGTCTGATTCACTTTATTGGGATGACTTGGCGAGATTTGGCTTGGTGAGCTTAGAACAAGAAATATTGATTAGTTCGCCACATCTAATCTCTCTCAAACAAGCTCATTCATGTAGAAAGATGGCTATTGGCTTTAACTTATAGCTAGCTCACTCAAGATAAGTATGAATTGAATTTTCTCTATCTCATCCATTAATCACTAAGATGATCTTATGATTATCATCCATACTAAGTGCCTATAAATATTCAATAACTCCTATTCATTTTCAACTTTTGGAGAGATAAAGCAAACATTATTCTATAAAAGAAGCTCTTTTCACAAGGATCAAATATGGCAACTCCAGTAAATGATCACTAATAGTTTTACACTATTAGTGACAATTGCGACTGCCCCTTACCAACAATTTAATAGCAGCCTAAATGACAAAAATAGTGCTCAAAGATGATGCAAATTTAAGGACAAAATATGGTAAGGTAATGGATTTAGAAGTTTCGCCATACTATATTTTTTCTGTTTTTTCTTATGTGTCTTATAACATTGGTGTACAAAAAAGAAAGAGCTTGTTTTTAATCTTAATAGTAAGTATTCGGAAGTTAGTCACTCAAAGATCATCTAAGGCTGGTATCACTCCCGCAAAGGATAATTTAGTGTTATGATAAAAATGGATTTCAAAAGGAAAAAAAAAAAAAAAGTAACAACAACGTTTGTTGAAACAAAACGAAGATCGGCATATATATGTATATATATTTTTATATAAAGTAAAAAGAAATAGAGACAAACTAACTTAAATCACCAAACAAATTGGTTTGTGCTCTTGCTTGGCTTCAATAAGATATAGATAAGGTGAAGCAGAGGTTAAGTTAATTTTTATCATGGATATAAAATGTACAAGGGAAAAATACGAGCTATTCAATGAAAAACTAGTCATGTTACCTTTGATGAATAATTATTAGCTAGAGAGATCTTTTAGACTTATAAGGCTAAAAGCTTGGTTAGCTCTTTCCAGCTTTTATCACCCTTTCCATGGTACTTTGTTCATTTGTAATAATATTTTTTATTAACAAGAACGGATTTATCATGGGTGCTTTATTTTTTTTTCCAACATCGTACATATTCCTTAAATATGTTGATTTATACAAATATTTACTTACATGTATGGTTCACGTTCTATACTTTGATGCCTTTTCACCATTTGCTCTCCACCGACGAATTCTTAAGTCATAGGTCAAGAAGCATATATCTGAGTCCTTTTCATATTCCATCACGAATTAATTTTGACGTGTGAATGAGGGCCTGAATTGGACCTACTTTTCCCTTGTCTGCCCGAGTAACCCATTTCTAAAGCTACATTTTTATTTATTTGTTAACTATTTAATTAAAATCCATTTTTTCCCACTTTTATAGCTAATCATATGATATTGATATTGTTCTTACTTACCACTTATTCCATACATAACTTGTTAATACCAATAAATCTATATATTTTTACCTGATGGGCCATGAAGCGGAAGGGAAATCCCTTTAAATTACTTTTATACTATTTTATATTAGCTAAATAAACAACTTGTCATTTTAGTGAATTTTTGAGTAATTTGCTAGCTAAAAAGAGTATACATAAAATGATCAATTTAGTTATATAGCATTCTGTGAATTTAACAACTCAAAACCAGAGCAAAAAAACCAAAAAAAAAAAAAAGAATTTGATTTAATTTGAAAATAAATAGACTATTGTAGTTCATCTGCCACGCTTCTAGATTGTGAAGCTTTAATAACAAGAAAGATACTAAGCATAATCCAATATACAATGACGTTCAAACGACCAAAATAAAGATTGATGACTGAATGGGATATTAATCCAAGCTTGATATCCAGATCAATTAACTCCTTGAAAAAAAAAAAAAAAACCATAACAAAAGATATGAGCATGGTAGGAAAAGCCATGGAAAATCGTTTAAATAAAAAAAATAAATAATTTTTTAAAATGACGAAGTAGGATCTAAAATATCTTCTTTTATTTTTTTCTCTAGAAAATCTTTAAAAAAATTATTTTTTAAGTATGCTGCTTCTTTTTGGAATATTTGCCTCGTTTATCCATTCTTGACAGGGAAAGATAAAAATAGATGGACGAAGAAATAATGAAAATAATTCTTCCTCTACTCTAGCATTCTCCGTTATGGTCTTCTCACAAAAGAATCAACATATACATCTAAAAAAACTCCATTTGGATTGGAGGCAAATTGGTTTTTGATTAATATGCCACCCAATTTGGGCTATCATAAACAAAAAGAAAAAATTAAAAAGGAAAAGAAGAAAACTTGGTTTTCTTAGATATTTGGCAAGAAGATCTTTGTGTAAGTCCAAAAAAAAAAAAAAAAAAGAAGATCTTTGTGACATGGGTGCATCCTTCTTTCCGTAAGAGAGGCGTTACTTATACGTTCCCATTTCTCACTAACGAACACCACGATCGCATTGCAGGTGCTCAGCAATGGATAAATAATTATTTGTGACTTTTTCATCATTTTGCATCTATAGGATAGTCAATTACAATTAAAAGACTTCAAAGCCATCATGCATTTTCAATACTATTGATGACTGACTTCTATATGTAAATGTATAGGGAACCTAAAAGGTAGAGTTAAGTACAGTCACCATAAAAAGGTGAATTATTTAACATTATTATCATTATCAAAATTATTTTATGATTGAGTAAAGTAAACACATAATGTTTTTTATTATTATTTTGAAATCTATCAACACCTAAAATTGAATGTAGTGTTAGGTGCTTCAATAATATAAAAATCATGAATTCTAAAGTCCTACAATTTTATAATTTTTTACAGAATTAATAAATCATCAACAGATCAAAATGGTGTCCAAATAACCTTTTTTTTCCTTTGAAAGTGAATGTACTAAGACAAGTCTGGCTTAGTTGATGTTGACGATTTATTATTAATAATTCGCATAAAAGTCAATATGTGCGTGGATAATATTTTATTTAGAAACTTCCTTGACGTGCCTTAGCCTCCACGGCCAACTGAGTTTATGGGTCCGGTCGTTTACTAAGACCGAGTTTAAGTCCTTTACACCTCTGCTCACGTCCGCTTGACTTTTCATATTTTCTTCTGGACCACACAAAATTAAAAACTGAGCCTATGGTAGTATTAATATGTATAGCACTGTATATTAAAGTAGTTGAATCTTGCAAAGCCGACTAAAGAGGAAGCTTTTCGAGACTATCAGATTGTTCGATTTTCATTTGCATCTATAAGATGAAACAAATAATTATAAAATTTTAATTTTAATGTTTCGAAATTCAACTAGATTAGTTACAATTGTGAAAAATATTGAATATTTTAAGTAATTTTTGTGAGTAGAGCAGTGGATTTATGAACTCTCATAAGATTTTCAAACGTTAAATAGAAATCCCAAATATTAAGTGATTTTATGAAATAAAATACATAAATTTTGTGTAAAATTAAATTCATAAAGTTGTTCAATGTTTGTAACAACTCTACTGCTATCAAATTTAAGGGAAGTCACTTTTAATAAAAGTATTTCCAAAATTAAGTGAATCACAAATTATTAGTGATATTTAGAAAACTAGAGAAAAATTAGAATAATAAGTGAAATTAGGAGTAATAAAGCTTTCATTACATGTGAGATCTTGTTTAAGTTAATAACGATCCCTTTTTTTTTTTTTTTTTTTTTGGGGTGTGGACTTAAAAAAAAAAAAAAAAAAAGAATCAGGAAGATTGAATAAACCATTTGATAAATTGTTTATTTCACCTACCTTTTCTTTCCTTATGAAATTTTAATAGAATAGCTTTTAATATCGTAATATGTTAATGTATTTCTATAAACATAATAAGTAGAGGAGAATCAATTTATACACATCTTTAACTAGTATGTCTATGAGAAATGTGTTTTAACAGCTAATATTTGTTTTAAATGTTAACTAAGCAAACTTAATTAATTAATAGCAAATTGAGTATCCCTTAATTTTTTGTTCGCATTCTAACATTATGCACCATGTACCACTTAGCAAACCTGCAAATCAACTCTGATCACTATTCAATATTATAAACTTTTAATACAGTAAAAAAAACTATAACTTCTCCATCCTAACAATCATTTTAAATTTCACTCATAATTAAAGACAAACATTAAACGCAGCAATAAGATCAGCGAACAAAATGAGGGTAATAAAATTGTTGTTTGAGATAATGAAATAAAATTATAATAGGATTTTTATTATTATTAATTTTTTATATTTTAATAAATATATTTAAAAAAATAAATTTTAGCAATTATTTTAGAGTGATGAATGATTATTTAATTTTTTTTATAATATGATTTTTTAATGGAATTATTATTATGAGCAACTAATTACAATAATAACTAGGGATGAGTGAGTAATCCTTTCACACAGGGTACCATCGGACCATTCTCGATTAGGTAGAGTCCGAATGGGTATTAAGGCAATAGGATAGAGTATGAGTATATATTTTTTAGAATTTGCTCTCATAAAATAGGATGCGGATATGAGGTTTTTGTACCATGTACCCATCCTGAATCGCATACTATATTATAAAAGGTACAGGTTCCAGGATGTCATGTATCCCCCTTGTTAAATATTATATAATAATATTAATATATAATAAATAATGATATTTCATTTTTTATTTTGCAACTACTTATATTCAAGAATATTATTTATAAACCACATTTCATAAAGTTTTATTATAGAATGATTTGTACTATTTTATTTTAGAACGACTTTTTTTTTTAATTTTAGAAGAATTATGGTTATATATGCGTACTTCAACTCCTAAATTATATAAAGATATTGTTTATATTATAATTTCAATTAATATATAAAAGTAATTCCAACATTTTTAATTTTAGAATTTGGTGCAAGTTTCATAATTTTGTTTAATATCACATAAATAGGTTCCACTGGTAGTGATTGTATGTTTCAACATTCATGCATAAATAGATTCTATATATTATAGAACTTGTGATATTGACAAATCACTTTTTATATTTCTTTCTGCATGTTGTTTATTTGAATATATAAAAATAAGACAGTGTTACATATTACGTAGAAATATATCAAAGACTACCAACTTGATGTTTTAAAAAGAAAGAAAAAAAATATGAAAATTTCGTTTAAAAAAAATTAGAGGTTCCATAGGATACTCTTGACCATGTAAGTTTTACATGGTATAGGGTGGGTATAAGGAGCCACAATTTAGATTCTGAATACAAAATTCAATATTATGTACCTTACAAGGTGGGGTACGGATACTACTTTATACCCTACCCTATACCTATTCACCTCTAGTAATAACTTTTTACAAGAATAAAATTATAATAGAATTATATGAAATTGACACATATTAAAAAAAAATAAAAATACAACCCCAACCATATATAGGTTTATATATGGTTATGTATACCATATATATATATATATATATACACACACACACTTTGTTTCTTTATCTATCGCCATCTCTTCTGTTCATTTTCTTTTCTTTTCCGTCATTGCTATCGTTAATGTTACTAACCGAACTTGAAAAGAGAGACAATTTTGATTTCCATTTGATTTACTTCAATATGTTGAAGAAAGTGGCTCATTCGACATGGAAAATATCAAGTGGGATGTTGTCCCACATGGAAAAGATGAAAAAACGATGTTGTAATGTGGGAAGCATATAAGCAATATGTCACACATGAAAAATCTTGAAGATGGTGGGGCATTCCTAAAGCAATATAAGGACCCCTCCTCCTACTTAGTAAATCATCTAAATTTTTGTAGTTTAGCCACTTCAAAAGAAATTCTCCTCTTTCTCTATTTTGTAACATTTCACTTTGTAGTCCCTTTGAGTGAAATAAAAGTTTTGATAGTGTCTAAGGACGTAGCCATAATTGGCCGAACCTTGTTAATTTCTAATGTTCTTTATTTTATTGTTCCTTTAATAGCTATTATAGAGTATAGTTGCAGTACTGTATTGTGCTATTAAATTACATTTGGAGGGAAATTCTATCTGAGGAGATTATTTTAAGTGGACTGTTTGTGACCCCTCCAACCTTTCTTGGGAATTAACTTAATGTGATTTTTCAGTATAATTGTTCACTCTATATACATCTATAAAATTATATTTTGTGTAGAAAAATTAGCTTTGCTTCCACAACAATTGGTATCTGAGCCAAGAGTTACTTTTAGTATGCTCTGTGGTCATAGTGTTATCTGATCTTCCACATTAGAAAAGATTTTCATAGGATATCGAGTATTAAATCGAGTTGAATTCAAGTTTGAGTTCGAGCTTCGAGTTTTTTATTCAAGTCGAGTTCGAGCTTGGTACTATATCGACTTGACTCGACTCGTTTACAACCTTAATTACAATTTCCAATTAAAAAAATAGGGAAATGCTTAAAGCCATGATACCTAGATTGACCAGTTATTCAGTTAGGCAAACTGCCAACCGAAGTGTCCTCCACTACGATCACCATCACTATATCAGCCCCTGAGTGGAGTTCTTAGTTAAAGCAGTAAACAAGGTGGCCAGTTATCACATTCGCACAATTTTTTTTTCTAGAATGAAGTTAATTATGTTTTTTTAATAAAAATATAATTAATAATGCAATGCATAGTATTGTTAATGGAGTATTTATTTTAAATGTAAAATTTATTTATTACATTTGCTCTATAAATATTTTAAAACTAATTTGAATAATTAGTTTAATTAAATTTCAAAAACCATCGAAAAAAACCATTGTTTGGAAATAACAAAAAAATAAAACCATACAAACCGTGTGTGCACGAAGCATGCCATGCAAGCATGATTGGGCTGGGCCTGCAAAAGCAAACAGTACGCAAAGCATGTAAAATTTTGCTTGAGGACAACACGACGTGGCATATTTATCATGCCTAGTAATGGAATTGATATCGTAGAGGAGTAGAATAAAAATATAATAAGATTTTCAATAGTTAATTTTTTATTTAAATGAGGTATTTTTGAATAAAATTATTTTTAGCATTGAACACTTGTTTATAGGTTTAAACGATGAATGGTTATTTGATAATTTTGGTAGTATAGATTATTTATAGAATTGTTATAATGGACGATTTAATATCATGGTATCTCTTCAAAAAAAAAAAAATAAAACTATAATAAAATTGTGGTTTCGACAAAGTGAACTAGTTGGAAAGTTCCGTGGAGATGCGATGTGGAACCTTAAAATTTTCCATGGTTAAATAATAGCAGCTTCACACTTTAAAACAAAACGTCATCCCCTGGACTTTATGCTAGTGATATGCCTTAGGCCATATGGATTCTATGTAATTTGAATATTTATTATTTTATAATATAAGTCATTTTCTTTATCAAAGTTGTTATTGACCTTTTTTCTTTGATGAAAAAGTTCCTTGAATAAATTCGTTATTCCTTATGTTATTAAAGTATGAGACTTTAATAGTAAAACTATAAGACAAGAAATAACTTTATTCTAAAACATCCCTAGTCGTTCATTATATGAAATACTAATGAATTAAGACTAGTATATTGGTCGAATCATGATCATAGATATGAGATATCGATTCATCACATGAATACATGTAAGAGTACATTGTATTGGAATGACCAAATATGAGAATGCTATATGGATCAATGCAATAAGTATTTCTCATTATAGTGTTATTTTAGTCCTTTGACCTAATGACACCATGGTTCCTATATAGCACGTTCCATGTTTTGATTCTATTCTTCATTATCATTAATCAGATAATTATAAGACTGTAATTGGACATGAAATAAGTCATGAAGAGGAATGTGAGTGTTCGTGAAGGAATTTGTTCCTCTCATTAATTTGAGAGAGATATCTTTTGGGCCTCTTGATGAGTAAGACTGAGAAATGCATGGTTGTACTTGAATGAATTGATAAGGAGTTATCAATATAATTCGTTTAAGTCAGCCATACTCTGGATTCAAGAAATAGGTGAATAAACAATATAATAGTATATTGATCTATAGCTTATGTTTAATTATAAGATATTATGTAGCAAAAGGACTAGATAACTGATTGTGAATAGGTAGAGTCGATCACCGATCTTCACTTAATTTAGATAGGTATAATATCTTGCTAGAGACCAATTATGTATTGTAGGCCTAAAAAGTGTTTTAGGGCTACTTCCAATATTAAGTAAACCTGCATGGTCACACAAAAAAAATGAATTGATCAGATCATGGGTTATTTTAGATAAACATATTGGGAATTATATAATTATATATTATTCTTAATTAGATTAAGAATAATAAATAATTATTAAATAAAATTGTTATTTTATAAGACACGTATCGTTTTAATAGAGAAAAACCCTAATGAGATTAGAGTAGGTAACCAACAGGCACATCTTCTTATAAATAGAAGATGATGGTCACCTCAAAGGTTCATAGACTCTTTCTATCACATTAGAATTATAGAGAAATCCTGTAACTTAAAACGTGAGAGAACCTATTAAGAGAGATTCTCAAAAAATTCGGAATTGTTCCAATGTGCTAGCACATGCACAAAGATCTGATTGAAAATTCATTCGTGCGGATACAGTAGAGGGTGTTCGCGTTTGCAACATCTCATATCCAAATTTTCAAATTCTAAAGCATCAAAAAGGTAATTTTATTCACTTTAATTTGATTGAATTGCATGGATCCGTAATTGAGAATTTAGCGTTCATTTTATTTAAAAATATATAGAATTAATTTCTTGTTTAGGATACTAATTGAAATTAATTCCTTAAATAAGGTCAAAATGAAAATAATTACTAATTTACCACATCAAAATTGCATTTTTATCGTAAGATATATGAATAAACAGTAAATACATATACATCGCATCTTTAAAATTATGTATAATATCTTGCTAGAGACCAATTATTATGTATTGTAGGCCTAAAAAGTGTTTTAGGGCTACTTCCAATATTAAGTAAACCTGCATGGTCACACAAAAAAAATGAATTGATCAGATCATGGGTTATTTTAGATAAACATATTGGGAATTATATAATTATATATTATTCTTAATTAGATTAAGAATAATAAATAATTATTAAATAAAATTGTTATTTTATAAGACACGTATCGTTTTAATAGAGAAAAACCCTAATGAGATTAGAGTAGGTAACCTACAGGCACATCTTCTTATAAATAGAAGATGATGGTCACCTCAAAGGTTCATAGACTCTTTCTATCACATTAGAATTATAGAGAAATCCTGTAACTTAAAACGTGAGAGAACCTATTAAGAGAGATTCCCAAAAAATTCGGAATTGTTCCAATATGCTAGCACACGCACAAAGATCTGATTGAAAATTCATTCGTGCGGATACAGTAGAGGGTGTTCGCGTTTGCAACATCTCATATCCAAATTTTCAAATTCTAAAGCATAAAAAAGGTAATTTTATTCACTTTAATTTGATTGAATTGCATGGATCCGTAATTGAGAATTTAGCGTTCATTTTATTTAAAAATATATAGAATTAATTTCTTATTTAGGATACTAATTGAAATTAATTCCTTAAATAAGGTCAAAATGAAAATAATTACTAATTTACCACATCAAAATTGCATTTTTATCGTAAGATATATGAATAAACAGTAAATACATATACATCGCATCTTTAAAATGCGATATATGCGTATATATAGCGACTACTAATCGCGATATATGGTTGAACGTATGAAACAATATCACGATTAATAATCCAGATATCCGTAGAAATATTTATATCATAATTGATAATCACGATATTGCGACGGTACTTAAACATTAAATTGTGATTTTTTCATGAGATTTTTGTGTAAAATTGAACATTTGGTTTCTTAAACGCGATTTTATTATTAGAAATTGGTAATTAATATCATTCAAACAGTATATTAGTAATTATTTTATATAGAAACCTTAGATATGTATTGAACTAAATATATATATATATATATTTCTGCTGCTCTTGATCCCTAAATTCCCTACACTTCAAAGCGAGTCATATTCAGCTCTTTGCAGCCACAGTCTACTTTGTTTGCTCCTTCTACGTTTCTTAGAAATGAGGTGCCAGTTTACAACTAAAAGCAGCTGGTTTTTTGGATTTTTATTTATATTTCAAATTCTGACGTTGCCATTATCTTCTTGGATGACGAAAGAGAAGATAACTATACATATTAATAATATTTTAGAACATATATAGTTAAGATATTATATGCTGATTATCAGATAAATCGTGCAAAACCAACCAATCATCATACGTCAGAAAGAGAAGTCTTGCAAAGTTTCATAGACGAAAGTTTATTTTCTCTTTTATTGAATTATTGAGTAAAATTACGAGAATTTTGAGTAGTTTTACAAATTACAGTGAAGAGGTTTACGAATAATTCAGTGTAGTTATGAACTTTAAGCAAAATTATGTACATTGATTGATTTTACGAAAATATAGTGATTTTACGAATACTTAATAAGTTTATAAAATTGCTTAAATATTCATAACGAATTAAACTTTATGAACATCAAAGGAAAGTTACTTTTATTAAGACTATTTATAATATAGTGAAATCACAAATTTTGAGTGAATAGATTTTACGACAAGATTTTAGGAATTTATAGTGTTTATTTCACGAGCTAATAAGAAACTTTAAATTTTCGAATAATAATATTTAATTAGTTTTATTGACTCAACAAAAAAAACGTTAATTTTATGAACCTCTAAGACGATTTAAGAATGATGAAACTAGGCTTAGTAAAATTTGATAATTATAGGAACTTTCGAACTAAATATAAAGCTACAATTAGATAAAGTAAGAACTCTTTTATTAATTAAAATAAATAAATAAATAACTGCAATAGATAAACAAAAGAAAATTTGCAAAAAGAAAAAAGAATAAAAAGGGAAAAAAATCATTTCCTTTAATTTTTTTACATTATTTATTTTTAAATTTTTTAATTGTTTTTATTAATAACTGATAAAAGATAAATGTAAAACAGGAAAGTTCTCTGCACATTCACAGAACTTTAAAATTTTCCATGGAAAGATATTAGCAACCTCACACTATAAAAAGCATTATCATCATCTCCTCCACTTCATCAGTACGAATCATATTAAACCCTTCTGTTTAATAGACATGGCTAAAAGAAATTTGTCATTAGATACCCTTGTTTTCATCCTCCTATGTTTCTTGATGATAGATGCAGTATTAGCTGCATCATCTCCTAGGAAGTCGATGCCCAAATGTAGAGATCAGTGTGGAAATATAACGATTCCCTACCCATTTGGAATGGATGGACCCGACTGTTTCTTGGATGATTGGTACGAGATAGAGTGCCAAAATGAAACAATTCCCATCCTTTTTCCAAAGAAGCTCAACTTGAAGGTCCTTAATATTACGCTTTCTACATATTATCATAATAGGACCAGTAATTATTATACTAGCAGAGATGGAGTAGTTACTGTCAACTATCCGATAGTATATTCAAATGACAACGGTTGCCCTACTAATGGGAAACGTCGACCTCCGAGTCTAAAAGGAAGCCCATTCGCCTTTTCGTCAGACAATGACCTCTATGCAGTTGGCTGCAATGCTAAAGCTATGATGAGCAGCAGGGACCTTTCTTTCGTGGGTTGCAAGCTCCAGTGTAGCCCCGGAGAGGACTCCAGTAGATGCCAAGCCACGGTACCCTTCGGTCTGCAGGAGTTGGCTGTGGATTTCACCAATATTTCAAAGGATGAAACTGGGATAAATGACCGGCGGTGCAACTATGCTTTTCTTGCGAGTGAATCATGGTCCGACTCCTGGCCCTCGTTTACAGGTCTAGACCAGCTGAAAATGCAAGGGCATGTCCCTGTGGCACTATTATGGGGAATCTCAAACACTAGTAAGCTTGCGAAACAGTTGGTGCTGGATGGTTGGGATTCACCAAAGGCTGACTACTACTGCAGCTTATTGGACATATGATAATGACACCAGGACGATTTATTCATGTAGATGCGCTTCTGGTTATCAGGGGAACCCATATTTCACAAATGGATGCCAAGGTAAGATCTCCTTTGCTTTCTACCCAATTATAGTATCGTTAGGTGAAAATTGCAACGTAGTGCTTAAGATGTTCAAATATAACATGATGAGATTTGAAAAAGTTTCAATTGCGAGAGGTTCCACGTGACAGCTTATCGAAAAATTCTATGATTTCGTTGTTTTATTTATTTATATTTTGTGAGAACAATCCCGTGTTTTAACCAAGAGGGTTTGAACGGACAAGTAACAGTAGCTGGTATGTTATCAGTTAATTAATAATTACCACAAAAAAAAAGTCATAAAAAATCATCAAAATATTTTACATAAAAGATGACATACAAAATTGATAAATATTTAGACCAAAAAAATATATACTTCTATCAATTATTAATTCTGTAAAAGGAAATTAGTCGAAGCAAAAAAAAAAAATATATATATATATATATATATATCAATTTTATTTTCTTCATTTCCCATCCGATTACATTCGCATCTACTATTTTGCTTTTTCTAATAACAGCAATCAAATAAAGTATAAAAGGGAATTTATAACATCTTCATTTACGTTTTCTCAACTTTTATCAATTTACTCCTCCTAACACTGTAACAGATATTTTATGTTGAGATATTATTAATTTTTAAATTTTAATAATCTTAATAATTAATTTATTAATTAATTCCCTATGAATGATGTCAAGTTTTATTAATTGATTTTAAGAGGTTCTTTCGAACTCGAATATATGCTTATATGATCAAGACTTATGGGATCATTATAAAAATATTCTCCTCAACTTTATTTATTCATATTCGTGAATGATTTACATGTTTCTTAAGCAACTGATGTTCAAGTGAATCGGTTCCTTATTTTATTAATATATATTTATTTCCATCAAAATGGATATGATATCGACTTTTTTTTTAACTAAATATGAACTTGTTTTCATTTAAAACAGAAGGATGCTAAACTTATTTTATACTTTTTTCCTATTATATCCAGATATCAATGAATGCGCAGATCCATACAATAATCCTTGTCCAGGAAAGTGCGTGAATAAACAAGGATGGTTTGACTGTGTGGATCCACACAGAAAGCTAAAACTCGTCATGATAGGTTTGTGGTTTCAATTATTGCACAATTGAAATTATGATCAATAAAAAGGGATAAAAATAAAAATAAATAAATAAACACAAAACGAACCAAGCAGTAATAACCTCTAATTTTAATACTCTATTGATGTTCTTGCAAGTCGGTTAGTATGAAAATAGGAATGCAGGAAAAGGAAAAAAAAAAATTAATAAACCTAGATGAAGTAGTCTTTCTATACATCTCTTTCCATTTGAGACAAGGTGATCTCCAAACACAAAATAGACCAAAAAAAAAAAAAAAGAGAAAGAAAAAGGAAAGGAAAAAACACTCGTTCGTTTTGCAAAATTGAATGAATGAATTCGCTTTGATTTACATGAATATATAACTGTTTATAATAAGTTAAATAGCATGTGTATTAGGACTTCTGTGAAGAGGCAATTTATGTTCTATTATTTAATAAATAGGTGGATGATTTTTCAATATTCATATGTAAAGTTTTTTTAATCATGAACATGCTATACTAGATTTATACATGTTTTTCCTTCGTATTGAAGGCGATGTGAGTGTAGCTAATGTTATGCAGGGATGTCTCTAATATCATAATATGTAGGACATTAAATGCAAGTTCTAAAAAACTCACCCTTATTTATATAATTATAGACTTCCAACGTATAAATTTGTAACATACTTATGCAATTCCCATTGATTCAAAATCAATGGCACATTTACTTGCCATGAATAGCTATTTATTATATTATCTTTTTATGTAAAATTACTATTATGGTCTTCACTTATAGAATGATAAATAGTAATTCATATCTCTATACTCATAAATTGCCCTTTAATAACTTATTTTTTAACTTAATCATAAATACCATTATCTTGAAAATATCACATATACACTTGTCTCTCTTTGTAATAAATACAAGAGATATTATAGATATTCTATATTATTTCACTCTATTTATATCAAATAAATATTATAATAGTCATTACAATCCTATTAATACATTCATGTGTTCAACTGGAATTCAATATCCTCCTTATTGTATGCCAAGTGAACAAGTTGTAAATAATTTTATACCTCTAGCTTCCCTCATTTAGTGAATGTAGGCCTTTTACTTGTTAGACAAGTTACACTACTAGGTATGAAAATTAAAGAAACCGCTTATAATAATAAAAACAAATGAATACATCTGGCTCATTTAATTATTTACCAATATCTTCTATTATTAATATATGTATTTTCTGTGTTTAGTGACAAATATTTTTGTGTCTAAGTGCCGATCCATAATCACATTCACCTTTGAAGAACCATACATAATGATTTACACTTTTTTTTTTTCCATCATCCAATTTATAAGTTAAGGTTGAGCTAATTCATAAATATGCCTTCAAAATCACTAACTATCCGTGTATATTTTTGAAGTAATTAGTTATATTCCAAAGAAATCATTAAGAATATAAAAAAAAATGTGAATTCAATTATAGCAATAAAAGCTAAAATAGTGCGTAATATCACTACTTCAAATGCTTGGTACTTTATGTCTTTAATTAATACTAAAAGAGCATGATAGGTTCACAAAAACAGCAAATGGCAATAACCTTAAAGGTACTAATGCCCCTGGTACAAAAACTGAAAAGGAAACTCTAGTGAAAAATAGTAAAAACACTCATACAGATTAGATCATTGTGTACAAGTCGAATGAATTTCCTTGTCTTCATGCTTCAAAAACCTGTGAATCAATGGAATACTTTGGTTGCCAAGATTTTTATAGCAAAATGGTATCAACATTGGTCCCTCAACGAGATTGATCTAATTTCGACCCCAACAAACACCCCCACCCCACCAAACAAGTTGTTTTCCTTATTTTCAATAACTTTGGTGAAATGGGAGGACATGACTTTGATTCTGTAAAATTAGAGTTGAAGTGCACGAAGACATGCAAGGGAATTTATTTAGGGCAAGGCTCGCCTTGTTTAGACAAAACATACTTTTATAGGCCAAAGTTTCTAAAAGATTAGCTTTGCATTTTCTAGTCAACTTATAATTTATAGAATTCTTATGGTACGTTTGGTACGCAAGAATGAACCAGAATGGAATTGTGATTTTGGTTTCCATTCCCTTTCCTAATATTTATTCCGAAGCGTTTTTAAAAGCTGCAATCACGATTTCTTGAAATTGACGATTCTGGCTTTGAAGAGGAATTCGATTCTACCTTTGAGAAGATGGAATCACAATTCCATTCTTCCTTTATTAATTACATGTAGCGTAATTACTTTTTTATCCTATCATGTATTCACATATTGCATTTATTACTAAGGATATTCTCAGAAATTATACTTTTTATCCATTCCCTTCAATATAATCTTCCAAGAATGATTTGTCATTCCCAAACCCATTCCATTCCAATCTAATCCATTCTATTTCAAAACATTCATGTGTACCAAACGACACTAGAGTATAAAATGAAGTCATCCAATCTCCACTTTTACTGCTCTTCTTTTCAACTCTTCCAATAAATTCAAACCAATATTTGCTATTTCTATCATTCTTTTCATTTAGTACTATAGGTAAAAACCAAAAAATCACAAAAATAATGCATTTTTAATAAGAGAATGCATGAAAACACCATGAAAGGCAATTAAACTTGACTTTAAAAACATATAAATAAACAATTTCATCCCTCTTTCATATACATTATTTTGGGTTCACAAAAAACAGTGCATCTAAGCATATGTTATTCCCATTAAAAAAATTATCAATACAAAGTACATAGTTATTTCACTAGTATCATTTATTTTGCAGGTGTTGGTTCTACTATAGGAGCGTTTCTCTTAATTCTTCTAGGATGGCGGCTATATAAAATTATTAAGAAAAGAAAAGAAAAGAAGCGTAAAGAAAAGCACTTTAAACGAAATGGAGGACTCCTACTACAACAACAACTATTGTCACCTGAGGGAAATCTTCAAAAGGGAAAACTATTTGTTGAAAAGGAGTTGCAAAAGGCTACTGAAAACTTTAGTGAGAGTAGAATTCTAGGAAAGGGGGGCCAAGGAACTGTCTACAAAGGAATGTTGACAGATGGAAGAATAGTAGCGATAAAGAAAGCTTTGGACATTGATGAAGGGAACGTTGAGCAATTCATTAATGAAGTTATGATTCTATCCCAAATAAATCATAGGAATATCGTGAAACTACTAGGATGTTGTTTGGAAACAGAAATTCCTCTTCTTGTGTATGAGTTCATACCAAATGGAAATTTGTATGAATACCTTCATGAACACAACGAGTACTTAGTCTCTTGGGATGTGCGTTTACAACTTGCAATAGAAATTGCAGGAGCACTTTGCTATTTGCACTCAGCAGCATCAGTGCCCATATATCATAGAGACATCAAGTCTAACAACATACTTTTGGATGAAAAGTATCGTGCAAAGATAGCAGATTTCGGCACATCACGGTCAGTGTCTCTTGATCAAACTCATGTGACCACATTAGTACAAGGAACCATTGGATACCTTGATCCAGAATTCTTTCAAACATACCAATTTACAGATAAGAGTGATGTGTATAGTTTCGGAGTAGTACTTGTTGAACTTTTAACAGGACAAAAGCCTATTTCTACAGTAAGAGCGGAGGAAGGTAGAAATTTAGCTACACATTTCATTATTTCAATGGAAGATGGCCATTTATATGATATCTTGGATGCTCATGTCTTAAATCAAGGCACAGAGGAAGAAATTTTTCTTGTTGCTAACCTTGCAAGAAGATGTCTGCAATTAAGTGGAAAAAATCGGCCCACCATGAAAGAAGTGATTGTAGAATTAGAGAGGGTAAAAAATCTCCGACACTTACCTAATATCCAAGAAAGAGAAGAAAACTGTATGCAAATCCAATGCCAAGGCATCTTTAGATCAACATCGGCTAGGCTTAAAGTCAATACGAGTGTTATTGCTTCATCAGATGTTCAACCTCTTTTACATGGTATAACTCAGTGACAAGCACCTTTTTTCCTTTTTTATTAGCTATTTAAGTTAATTTGTCCCTATAAATAACACATATGAGAAAAAAACCTATTTTCTTGTTGAGTTAGACAATTTTTAGATAGTTAGTAGCCTTTCGAGATAAATTTAATATCTTAATATTGGTTTTCATTGTATTTTGAAGATGTTTACTCTTTTATATTCTTAGTGACGTGTTTATATTGTAATATTTCAAAGTTGGATTTGATGATCTTCTTTCAATAAATGTGTTATTTATATTATTTTAGGTTTTTTTCTTCTCTCTATTACATGGTGTTAAAATTTCTTTGATAAAGGTACTTATAAATAGGACACCATGCCTTCATCCATCGGATAATGATGGTATTTACCCTCTAAATTTTATGTGCAATTTAGTGTCTCTTTGACAAATACTTATTTTGATGACAAGGATAATAATAAGCACTTGGAAAAAAAATTATCAAAATTAAAGCGCAGTACTAAATTGTTAAAAATTGATGGTATGTGCAGTTAACTTATCATTGTCCCAACAATGATCATGTTATGTATTTCTATATTGGGTAAGGATTAATGTCATGAATAGTACCTAAATATTAGCAAAATATGAAATTAGATTCCTGAATTGTAAAATTGATTAATGCAGTACTATTTGCAACGACATTTATCCTATTGGATAATGATGGTAATTACGGTATAAATCTCAATATGTCTCTACAACCATTTAGAGCTCTCTACAGTACATGCAAAATAAAGATTCAAAAACTACCATAATATCATCACCCACTCAAGTGTTAAAAGTGGCACAAAGAGGTAATGCTACTAATAGCAAATTTAAGTGGTAAGTCATTGAAGTGGCACTGGCCCTACTGTATGATTAATTCGTAGATAGAAGACCTCCATCACGACCAAATCATTAATGGGTGAAACCTTCATGAACTAATCGGATGAAGCCATTAGAGCTAAGGAATAAGTAGTCTAGGTCTAAGAACGAAGTGTTTGAAAATTCTGGTAATCTTATATGCGACAATAATAAGCAATTATTAGACTCCACTTTTCTATTACAATTTTGTACTTAAAAGGTAGACAATGTTGTAAATTTAGCACATGGTGAAGGTCATTCGGTGGTTTTACCACTTTTGGTGATCTTGTTTGTTAAATTTGAAATTTGGATATTCTTTATGTTTTAGTATTTTATACATACTGCAATAGCATATCTATCGGTAACTCTACATGCAAGAATGACATAAAGATTAGAGACAAGTGAGCTGGCAATATGGACACATATTATTCCAGAGATAGTGTTATGAATAGTATATAAACTTTGACAAAATATACAATTAGATACTTGAGTTTTGAAATTGATCAATTTAGTATCTGAATTTTAGATTTGATCAATTTAATACCTGAAAAAATTTTAAAATTAACAATTTAATATCCAAAAAAATTTGATGGAGTTGCTATAAGCATGTTTGAAAAGTTCTTTTAGGTATTAAAATCGATAATTAAAAGTTTAAATACTTAATTGATCAATTTAAAAATTCAGGTATTTAACCGCATAGTTTGAATTTTTTTTCTTTTTTTACCATATATTTTGAAATGTTCAAATGCCATTAATAGCATTTACCAACTCTAACGTCCTAACTTTTAATTAAAGTAGTTACCACCACATATAATACTTCTTGTATTAATCACTCAGAGGAGATCACAGGCCGTGTGTGATGAATAGGAGAATCCCTATTATGACTTCCTTGTTTGTTCTTCGAAATTTATCAACTTGTTTTCTACAGTCATCAACAAAAACATCATATTATAAGTATAAACATGCATAATCTTGTCTCCTACACACCTCTATATACATATTGACATCTTATTAACACAAATCATTTCATCAAACACTTAGTCTACACAAATATACACATATATAGGTTTTTAACAAACATATTCATATATCCTTAATCTATCCATATTATCATAAGCTCTACATATATCTAATCCTATTACAACATTTATATGCATAGATAAGAACTAATGCAAAGAAAATAACAAAACTTATCTTTTTAAGTAAAACCCAACTTCTTGATTCTTCTACTCTTACTTCTCCTAAGTTATTGGAGTTACTTCTAACATGATCTTTATCCTTCATCTTGTTTTCTATCTTTAATCTTGTTTTCAACTTCATTTTCTTCTAAAATCTTGTTTAGACTTGAGATTTAGAGTTGAATCTTTGAAAAAAGAAAAGAGGAAAAGAAGAAGGGAAAATGAAGAGAGAGAAAACATAAAGAGAAAGAAAATGAAAAGCAGAGGACGGAAAAGGGAAAAGAAAAGGATTAGGAAAAATTTTAAGATATTTTTAGAATAGGGTATTAAATTTAAACATTTCTGATGATTATTATTAATATAAAAACTAATTAGAAAATAATTTGAGAACTAATGTGGATTTTCCAATTTCACTGATTCAAATTAAAATTAAACCCTATTCTTACTATGTGAATGATCTTAGGCAAGCGTACCTATCAATTGTGGCAATAATGTAAGTATAGGGGTTGTTCCACCAAGATCACTAATGGCTGATTACTAGAAACTGAATTTTACCCTAATCTAAGCAATTGAAAGTTCATATTTGTGATTAATCTATGAGAATTTAACTAAAAATTGACTACAAATGGTTATGAAGGACTAAAACTGAAATGACCCAAATCTCTATATATATTAGAAATTGAGTTTAGATAGAATTATACAAGTCAAATGAATTATAGGATATAATTAGACAAGTTGATATAACGAGATTAATAATTAATTGACTGAGTCGAATTTGAGATTTGAAATCTAAATTCTCTAAATAAGTCATTAAAATGTTTAAAGGATTCCTAAACTCTTGATTCTTAGCCTAAACACTAATTCTTAAATCTTTACAAAATTTGAGTTCATTTGCTTGTATAAAAATATCAGTTCTTAAACCCGAACTCAAATTAAATATCCTTTTATCTAAAGTAAATTCCTAAATTAAGCTCTCATTTTGAGTTCTTAGTTTCTAACCTATTAGTTTAGAAACTATCTTTTAAATGCTTCTAGAACTATAGTTATTGATCTGGTAGTTCTAAACTTATACCTTATTCAAAAAATATCTAATTTTTTTAATCTTATCTTTTCCTTTTCCATTTCTTCCTCTGCCACTCTCTTCTTCTTGTTTCTTTCTTTCCTTCGTTCTTCCATTCCTTTCTTTCTTTCTTTCTTTCTTCCTTTGTCTTTCCTTTGATCTCTCTCTCTCAATCTCAAATCCTAGATAAGATCAAGAAAAGAAATTAAAGCTAAAGAAGAAGATAGGAAAGAGGAATCAAAGCTAGAAGTGCAAGAAAGAGCTTAATGTGCATGTGTTCTTAGAGAGCTAAGTTTTCTATATCTATTTCTCTTTGTTTTGCTTGCTATTTATAATTGTAATTGATGAATTGATGTTGAATTGAGTTAAAAGTGCTGTTTACATTTGTATATGTTGAATTAATGTTGATGGAAGTTGAGTAGATGAGAAAGAGGATGAATAGTGGAAGTTAGGATTTGATGAAGTTTTGATTTGTTTGATGTTGTTGGATGAAGTTTGAAGTGTTAGAAGTTGTTATAGGTGTTTATTTTATGTTAGAATTGATGTAGGAGGTGTATAAGTTGATGAAAATATGTAAAAATGAGTTTTGAAAACAAAGAAAATTCGTCAAAGTTATTAGGCAACTAATCACGGGCGACCTAAAGGGCATGATTAGTTCTGACCATAAACTTTTTCCTTGTCATGGGCGACCAAAAAGGTGTGATTTGCTCTGATCATAAAGCTTTTCCAAATCACGGGCGACCAAAGGGGCATGATAAGTCCCCTGCAGCTTTGACATGTTTTCATATTTTGACCATAACTTTTTCATCTAACCTTCGATTGAGGTGATTCAAGTTTTGTTGGAAATAAAAAGTGATTAGCAACTTTTATGTTTTGAGTTTTTACAAATTCAAAAAGTATAAATGCTTAAATTTTAGTTCTTTCCAACTATTGTGTTTTGTTAAACAAAGTCAAAACTTATTTTTGCTTTCTAAATATTTGTTGTTAAGTGTAAATTGATCTTTTTAAGTTAAAATAAGATAGATTAGTGATATTTGATGTGTCATATGAGTTAATTGATATAAATCAACATGAGTTTAGTAGATTTGTAGATTTAATAAATAGTTAAATTAAATATAGAAGTTAGTTATAAAATGAACTTAGCTAACAAACTTAGGTTCAACTTGATTAAATAGACCTGAATGAGATAAAATAAATTAGATTGAGTTATTTTAACCATCTTTGACTTAGTTTTTGAATTAAATGATTAAGGTTAATTAATTTGGCTAAGGCTAAGCTAAAATGAGTTAGATTGTTTAAGTATAATCAACTTGACTTAGTAAATGAATTAAATGACTAACTCTAATCAATTTAGCTAGGATTTAGTTAAAAGGAGTTAATGGTTAATAATTGGTTTAAGTTAATGAGATAGGATAATCTTAGAGTAATATAGTGAATATGTTGTTTCAAATGTTTATTTGCTTATGAATTTTGTGTTTTTGGAACATGAATGTTTTGTTGAAGTTTTTATAATAAAATACTATAATCAAAGAGAAAAGAAATACTTTGACAGACAAAGGAGAATTGTCCATATTTTGGCAGGGCGATCTTCGCAGCCATAGTAGGGTTCCAAGTTAGTGTCTGATCAAATAAGGTTATAATAAAATTTTGAGATGAGTGAATAATTGATATCAGTTCTTAAATGAGTTTGATATAAGTGGATTTTTATTAGATTTATTATAGATTTTAAATTGTTAAAATGATGGTTTGAATTCCATATACAAGGTACGCAGTAATTTGCATGTTGGATGTTAGGATAGGCATCTAAAATGGATTAAGAACTTAAATTTGGCTTAATAATTGATGAGTGTTAGTTGTCTATTACGCCATTGAATCTGGTTCGAGGAGCGGCAACCTTGTCTTGATGCAATGACACCTAGTTAGGTGCTTTAACCTTAATCATGATGTAATGACGTTACCATGATGCAATGGTATGCTATGATGCAATAGCGATTTTTTTATGGTTAAGCGAGTAATCGATGGAGAGTATAGTGTCTGTATAATGTTTGCTTAAACTTAAGATGAAGTAATATGATTTAGTTCAATGTTTATGGGGACGTGTGAACTGAATGATGTTATAAATTAAGTTAAGTAAAGTTGAGTATCGACTATAAACCCCAGATGAGATTATATTTATGGAATAGATATAGGGGATATAAGTATTCAAACTGCTTATATCAACCTCCTGAGCAGCTACTGTTACTTAAGACCCCCAAATTACCATTGACTTGTTCTGGAGTGTGAGTGCTCCATTATTGATTTGTTTATTTTAATGGAAAAATAATAACTTATGGATTGATGCATTGCATTTAGTTAAGCCATATGTCACACTACATGTGCTTATTTTGTTGTGTACAGAGCTTCGACTCATTATTGTTGTCACTGTTCTTTTCTCCAGGTGATATACTGAGGATGATGATGATGTTAATGATGATTTGATGAAGATGATGATGCTGTTCCTTGTTGATGATGATGCTGTTGTTGTTGATGGAATTGATGATGATGGATGATGTTGATATGCTTGACTCAGGTTTTGGGCGCTTGTGATGATTCGAAGAGAATTTGTGGATGAGTGGAGTGAGTAGGAGCATGGATATAGTTTAATTATTTTATTTCTTTTTGTTTTGTATTAGTGAAACCTGGATTTATAATTTAAACTTGTTATATTCTTTAAAGGGCATAGTGGAGCCCATGTTTTGTAATTAAACTCTTGCAAAGCTTTGTTTGTCGAATAATTTTCCACTTGAGATAATGGAAGTTTTGAAATGTGTTTATTTCGAAATTGTTTTATAAAATTTATTTCCGCTGCTAAATCTAGTATTTGAAAATCTAATTAAATGATTTCACAATTCTAAAAATTGAGTAGCAATGTTCAACATAAACAAAATCTTTTTTAAAGAAGCCTGAGCGTGTAATAATTTATAGTATTATACGTGGCAGTAGCGCCTTAATTTATTTAATTAATCGGATTAAATTTTTGGGCCGTTACAAAAACTGTATGTTATAGCAACAACAACGAGGGATATGGGTTTAGGAGATGCAGATATATATGAATAATGCATTTATATTCCCGTGTGAAATGATTCATGCTTCAAGTTGATATATAAAATTGATTACTTGGGATTTAATCAAATTCACTAAGAATTGCTCATCTTTCGGAGTAGCAAAATCTTTCATAGCATAAACTATTCTACCAAGGTAATTTATCTATGATTAACAGTTTAATAGCAATTTACTCTCACCAAAATTACTATTATACTTAAAACTACAAAATAAGCACCGCCTAGTGACCTAAATTTGCAATCCTAACCGCATAAATATCAGTGAAATCTTAAGTCTCATCACAGGTTTGCATGTCCCTATGACAAATCTTATTCAAAAACCTAAGTTTTACTTGTGTGGATCATTGAATCCCTCCTGGGTATCTCTAATACTATCCATCTAATCTATATTGATCAGGCACAAATTTAATAGATTACAAGTAAAGATAATTAAATTCCCAATTAATCAATTTCAATATCAATATGGTTCATATATCATTCCATCAAATCCATTCATGCATATTCATAATGATCATTGAAGAATAACATCTCAATATACAGTTAAGCAGTAAAAATGATAAACCAGAGATTAAAAACGCCTTAAAAATGATATCTTTCCATAAACTGGAGTTTCCAAATCCATAATCCCACAAATGTGTATACTACTTGATTGTAGCTAAACCCTAATCGCTTCTAAGTTGTTAGAACATTAGGGTTTTAGTGCCCTAAGGGAAAAACAAACACAAACATGATCAAAACTCTCTATTTCTTACTTTTCTGATGATTTTCCAATCTCTCTATAACAAAGAAACCCTAGAATATATAAGCAAAACATTCACGCGTTTCACCTAATTTTTGCAATCACAAAACGTACGCCAGCAGTTACATTTAATACGTCGATGGCTTACAGGCGGTGTACATTACTAAAACACTTGAACACTAGCGGCTTTAGCTTCGATGTTAACGATTTGCATTCTGATGATGACCTATGCTACTTGAACGCCGGCGGTGTAGGGTTTGAAAAGCCGGTGTAAAAAGGAAACTTGAAAGGCTAGCTATGCAGGTAACAACCTTTAAAAATGCAATTCTACGGACGCTCTAAGCCGTCACAACACCGGTGGCTTTGATTTGCAGAAAGCCAGCGTACAATATGGAAATTAAGCACTCGTGAGTTCTTCATCTTACGCTGGTTGTGTGGATCCCAGCATTAAGAATTTGCATTCTGTATGACATGTAGGTCGGACCAACATCGGCGGCGTACAAGTAGGATTGGCCAGTGTTGATTGAAATTGCAGAAGCTAGCATCTTTACTATCTCATGCTGGTAGCATTAAAGGCTGCCTTAAGGATTTGTCCACTGTGCCCATGCTACAATGCCACTACGCAGGCGGCGTAGGATGTCCTTATGCCGGCATTACCTTATTTTCTGCTCAAACTGTATGCAACTTCATCCAATTGTTTTGGAATTTGTTTTTTAAGTCCTTGTTAACCTGATTTCACAAAATTTACACAAAGAAGTACAAATTTCACTCGATTTCTACAAAATCTATAACAAATTCGAAAAACATGTGTAAAATATGAGTTCATCAATCTATAATTACTAGTACACAACTTTTTTATCTATTATTTAGCTAAATTAGATCGAAGGATGATGATGATGATGATGATGATGATGATGATGATGATAATAATAATAATAATAATAATAATTAACTTATAGATGATTAACCCTAGAATTAAGATAATCATGCCTCTAATAATAATCAATCAATCACAAAACAATACCCTAAATCTTGATGCACTACTAACCCTATCAAACTTTATGATAATCATTCGTTAATGGAAAGTTATGTTCTTGAATTGTAGGAACCCTATATTCATTAACCTCTCTTTCAAGATGATTAAATTCTAATCCTATAAGTCTAATGGAAATTTCTTTCATCATTAGATTCACACAAAATTGCATTATAGATCATGATTCCCTAGAAAGATTAAAACTTGATGCAAAAGGTTCATGCAATCTATCCCTGGAATCACATTCAAATCCTCTATTCATATAGATCTATTCAATTAGATGAAATTTCTTTCTATCTAGGAGAAATCAAACATGCAATCAATTCTGGCCACAAATAAATCACAAGACAATAAAAACATATGGATAGATTCAAGAAACATAAACTTCTATTAACAAAAACATTCAAATCCACATTAGGGTTAAGATTTCTCAAGATTTAGGGTATAAAGATCTAAGTTTCCATATGAAGATGATTACAATGATATAGCATGGAAAAATAGATATAAAACATGATTACACCCTTGAAAGATAAAGTCTTGTGATCTCCAAATAAGGTCTGGCGTTTTTCTCTTCAAAGCACCTCTTTTGCTCTCTAGGGTTTGTAAGAAGAACAATCCATTCCCATAAAGACGAGCTAAGAACGTTATTAATAGGAAGAAAAAATGGTCTTCTATGCGACCATCCTCCATAACCTGTCTTTGAGGCCGTGTAGGATGAAAACTGGAGAATTTTTGAAAATGGACAATGTAAGCCATCTGGTACGCCACCGACTTTGAGCCGATGTTCCTTTAAAATTGTCAAAATCTTTTGAAATCCAATGCTACACAACCACGAACACGGCTTGTGTAGACAAGCCATGTACTTTTAAAATCGGTTCTAGTCACTTCCGAACCTCTACGTGAGCACCCTATACGGCTTGTATATGATCCTTGTGTACTTCTAAAATACTTGCCTCTAACACCAGTGTTCTACACAGTTTGTGTAGATTCTTGTGTATGTTGTAAATATTCAAAATTCCTATTTCTTCAACAAAATCTTGCTTAACTCATCCAATTATCTTTATTAAGCTCAAAATCTTCCTTTATCCTTGAAATTGACATTTTAACCACATGAGTATCATTTTCCTTAATAATTCATATAAAATCTACATAATATCATATTAAAACAATGTGAATAATAAGGATCTTTAGACTCTTATCAAGGACATATATATTAGAAATTTATAACTTGATATAAAAACACAATTCAAAGCATAATTTGTGAAAATATGACATTTAACTTAGATTCAAGTTTAAAACTAATATTTTTAATCAAGTAATTGATTTCAAAAATTAATAAGATTTTACAAAATGAAAGATAACTAAAGTTTAAAGGTTTAGGAATTTACTAAACGCTTAAAATGTTTGCTTTGATATTTAGGAAGTGGAATTGTAGATAATAGGAGTTTATTTAAAATGAAAGATTGAGTAGAAATTGGATAGTTTGATTTATAAAATCGATAGAAGAAGAAATAAATATTTTGAAAGGAATATTTTAAATCTCAAATTTCAATTTAACATGTTTACTAATTTAATTATATCAAATTGTCTATTCCCTTTTCTATGGTCTACTTATTTAATTTATTTAATTTATCTAACTATGTTCAAAATTAACTATCTATTATATTATTCAATTAAACTATTTTTAAATTAACTAGTTAAGGGTTTGGGGTATTTCACCAACATTAACTAATTAGTCAAAATTTATATTATGCCGATAGTGTTCATTAAATGGAGGAACTAAGCTACAAAGGAAAAAACCATGTTAGAGGTTCCCAATAGTGATTTGACTGAATTTGTGGTGTGTACCAAAAATAATAAAATTATCTTATGGAATTAGAATGACAACGACGTTGATATTTAATCGAAGGTTAAGGGTCTAATCGCCCAAAGGACTTTAGTTATCTACATGTAAAATGAATCCGCAATGCTTGAAGCGCAAAAATATGGAAAAAAAAAAGGATAAAATTTGACGCTTTAAAGTGTTGTGCTTAGTGCAATTTAGGGTTTAGTGTCCAATCACTAGCCGTGATAGCATTCGTATGCCTAATGCAATTCCAGGAAGAGTCTGCACATCACACGCCGAATGCCTGGAGGCCTCGCCTCACCTAGAAATTAATACAACGGTTTTGTCTTATTTTAGAGGAGGTTACGTACTGTTCATGTTTTACTCAATCTCTCTTTCCTTGGAGCAGATGAAGGTTAGCATTAGGTATCTTTAATAAATCTCTTTTACCTTTAATAAACTTTTGTAAATTCACTCATAAAACAGTATAAAAAATTATTTTGAATCAATTTTTACTGATCGGTAGCTCGAGAATGCATAGGTAGCGCATATTCCTCTAGCATTGGTTTAGGTTTTAACCATATAGATTTTGGGCGTATATTAAAAGTTATATGTGGTACTACATATCGGTCTTTTGGAACTCTCGTAGTATAGATATGAGTAAAAGTTTTCATACTATTTAAGGTACTAAGTCCACAGTACATCATACGTGTCTAATAAAAGTTATTAAGTAATAAAGAATGATATATTATATATATATATATGTATCCTACTTCAAAATTTTAAGGTTCTTCTAAAAAGATAAATAAATATATAAGTGCAAAGATAGCTCAAAACCAAGATTTCCTAATAATTTGTTATGTAGTTTTTTTTTTTTTTTTTTTTTTCCCTTTCAAAAGCAACATTCAAATTTGTCCCAAGTCAATTTTTTCAATAAACAATTGCATATCATCGAAAGAAAACATTTATTGAAACGTGTATACTTTGAATAGACAGATACTAATTTATTAAAATCTAGAATATCACACTAAATTGTCCAATATTTAAAATATAGGCACAAGACTTGTCATTACTTTCTCAAAAGGAAAATATCCATCAATTTATTATCTAATAGAGATACTGAATTACACATACTATAAAATTAAACTATTAATTTGGAAAATTGAAAAATTGCGATATTAAATTGTCAAAAAATAAAAATAAAAACACTTGCTATGCTATTATCCGGTTGTCGTTGTTTCTCTGTTATTTTCTTAACTCACCTATACCAATGATGAGTAGATGGACGATTTTACTTTGACTTTTACATTATGAATAATAGAAAAAGTTTTATATAAGTTTTCCATTTCTGTTTGTGCTAAACTTTCAAGTCAACAACCCTTGATGGAATCGGGAATTCTCACACCTAACAGCTATCTGCTAGAAATAGGTACGTTAATGATTATTATACCTCGCTAATGCTTGTGGTTAGTACACATAATACATTATACGAGGGTAATTAAAATTATCAAATGTATGCATGTGCTCGTTCTTGATTGCTTGTTTGCTACGTCTAAAGTTAAGATTTAAATTGATTATATGATACATATAATATATATATATATATATGGGTGCTTTATTTGCATGTATATGTGTATATATATAACAAGTGTTTACGAAATATTGTGATCACCTAATTAAATGAACTTAATTAAACTTGTCATATAATAAACCTATCTTGCATGGCATAAAATTTTGCATTACTAATTGGACGATATCAACACTACATTAGAATGGCTCTCATTCTATCATCCTTTGATTGGAGCCTACGGCAAGGATTTATCATATAAGGGTGAATGCGTGTGTGCCCCCAGCGGCAACATTCCTTGAATTTTTCAACTTCCTGAATATGTTGGCTACTTAAGTTTTATGCCTATTTTTATCAAAAATCAAAAGTAAAAGGATAATAGAACCTGGGGTTGATAGTACATTATACACATGGAAGGTACTACCTCTAAATCTATGATTGTAGAGGGGGCTTATACTCTTGACTTTATATAGCTATTGATCAGTTGTATAGGCTATTCCATTCATATGTTGTGGTGTTGCATTCGTATTAATATTTATTGGCTTAATCATTATTACTTGTTTTGTATAATATGAGAGGGGAATCTCATTAAGCAGTTTACAATTTCCTTATGCAGACATATAGAGAAGGACTTAACTATGTGATTAACCAACACTATGTTTAGCAGATTTTTTTAAAGCGGAGATGAGTAGAAATAAATCAAAATTAAAAGAAAAGAAAGAGAAAGAAAATACATATGATTTTCACTTTATGTTCCGATATTTAAGAAGGAAATGAAAAGAAATGGAAGAAATTTTTTTGAGGAACTTTTCATTTTATTTTTTAAATCACACTACATAAAGGAAATCAAAATAAAAATTGTTTGATTGATAAAATTACCCTTCTTTTTATTATAATAAAGATATACCTAGTGGAAGTTAACTTAAGTGAGGTTGCAGGGACAATTGATCTATCCAGTGAGATCAACTGATTTTTTTTTCATGTGTCTTTTCTTTTTCTTTTTTTCTTTATCTAGATGTTGATAAATGAATAAATTTATGCATTTATCACCATTTAAATAGCATATTCATGAATGATTGGCGTGTATTTGTTTTGAATTTCTTCTTAAAATTGACAAATACCTCTTGGAGATCGATTGTGCACAAATAGCCCAAAAGAGATCAAAATGAAACTTAAATAACTTATACGGGCCCACATAATGGTATCTTGATTTTGCATATTATGAGTCTGTTTGTTTGTTAGCAAATTATAGATACAGACACTTATTTTAAACTTTTTTCTAACAAATTGTTTATCAAGAAATAGATATTGATAAAAAAAAAAAAGTTAGCAGTTCTTATTAAAAGGTCAAATAGATTAAATATAAATACAATGTAAATGCAAATCGAACATATTTACATAGATCGTTTTGATACAAATACTAATACATATGAAAAACAAACCATTCGAATAGCTGCTCTTTATAGTAGTATTAGTTCTTGTATTTTGACTCATCAGTTAGATATGTCTAAGAAGAAACTCAACTTTACTAGAGACTTGCGTCTTTGATTTATCATTATCATGTCAATAGTGTATTTATGAGCATATGATGTTGCTTATAACTCTATTTCAGCTTGTGAGTCATGTGGGAGTCGCTTATGACACTAAAGAGCAGCTGTGACAAACAAGGGTAGAGAAACCGAGTTCATTAGTTCAATAGTTGTTAAAACCAGCTCAACGGCTAAAGATTGCAGCTTCATACATCCCTTAGGAACAGCACACACACACACCAAGGGTTAGGAAATCATCTCGGAATTGGTAAATAATCATGTCGTGTGGATTGTCAAAAGAGCCAGCATACGAGGTAACAAGAGACATTTATTTCAACTAATACAAGGATAGAGTTTGGACACGAGTAGCTAATTAGACCGTGCAACAGTGAGTGTAATCTTCAGATTGGCTTCCATTAATATGATGGTGGCAATGGAAGTGCAACTCGGATTTTGAAAAAAGCGCTAAAGACAAGAGAACATATCCAGACATTGTTGGTGTGATCCAAGACTTGAGAATCAACATAAAAGCCAAATGGAAGAGCTCATCTCGGTTTAAATTCAAGCAGCCCTTAGCAGACCTGAATTGAGAATTGAATTCGAAATAGGCTGGTCACCAACTGATCCAAGAGAAACTGCTAAGGAAAACAAGCAACTACAGCTGATCCAAGAATGGAAAATTAACGACAAGGCGGAGAAGCAGCACAGGGGACCTCATCGTCCTTATTTTCCAGCTGAGACACGCGTGGATCAAGCTTACTAGAAAGTTGAAAGTCGAACCAAATATATATGAATAGCAGTTCAAGACCATTTGAATTGGTGGGAGCTTCAATTTTCAGTGTAGAAACTCAGCTCATTAGATGAAAAACAAAGCAGAGTAACTCCAGATAAGTATTTTCATAAAGAGTAGTTTTTTTTTTTTTTTCTTTTTTTAGTGTTGGGCTGTCATTTCTTAATTTTAAGAAGGCTCAATTCATTTATTCTCTCAAGCATATGACAAATTGTGATAGGAGTATCATTTTGCAAAGGCCCACACGAGGAGAGCTAGGAACAGCTGACACCAGAAGAGCATCTTTCGTAGTGGTTTCGACTTTCAAGCGAAGAATATTACCATAGAAATTCAAGTAGTGTTGCCTTAAGGGATTGGAAAATTCTTAATGGCTTCACTATTAAGAAGGTAGGGATTCCTCGTGGCATAGGGCATCTTATTTCATTTTCAAATTTGATGAAGGGCCGTATAAAAATGGACTAAAGAAGGGCAACATCAGTCCATTTCCACCAACCCACCCACCCACCTAGGACTGGGCAAAAAATACCGACCGAACTGTGAACCAAGCCGAAAATTCTGTTTTTTTCAGTTCGGTTCACGGTTCGGTTCGAAGATAGAGATTCGGTTCGCGGTTCGGTTTGCGATTTCGAACTGAACCGAACCGTCTTACTAATTTAAAAAAAAAAAAAAGTTCTGTTCAATGCCTAAAGTAAAGGCAGTCGACCCAGCCCCAAAATCAAATAGGTTTACCATTTACGTTTGTTTGTGTTTGTCTTCCTCAGTCGGTCAGTCCTACTCACTGCTTAGTGCTCCTCACGCGGCGCCTCACGATCGCCGATCACCGCTCACAGTCTCACACACTCACACAGTATCAGTCCGTCAGCCCCATACACAGCCACACCACACGCAGTCAGCGCTCGGCAGTCACTCACACTCGCACAGTTTTAGACTTCGTCTTCCAGTTTGTACTTCCGACTTCGTAGTCCGCATATTTCGCCGGTGAGTCTTTCTTGCTTTAGAACCTCAGCTCTGTTTGGATACTGTTTCTGCAGATTTTGAATATGGTCATGCTAATTGCTAGCGAACTAGGTTTGTTTAATCTTTCCATATGGATAAAATTTTATATTTAGGCTGCAATGACACATTCATTTGGATTTTGGATCATTCGACAAGGAAATGTGGCTCTTCCATGACAAAGGTGCTTTGAAGAGCCAACGATTTCCTTGACTAAGAGGCCCTGTTTATTTTGAAGCATTGCGAGGGGAGGATATTAGCTTTTGGAAATATAAATGAAACAAGAACCACCTGCCTAAGAGATAGATCTATGGTCCTAGGAATAAGAATGCACACACAATCATAGTTTGTAAGGTATGGTCCAACATTGGTGTTTAGAATGAGTCCACTATTCAATAACCCATTGACGACACATTGCAAATATGCTTGGAAACATCTTCTTGGATGATGAAAATTCTGAGCTTGTAGAAAAGCCATGGAAATTTGGTTGTGAGAATGGTGTAGACGTGAGAGACATTTATGATCATCTTTTGAGCAAACCAAAAGATAAAGACGAAGATTAGTTAGATATGGAACACCCTTTGTTATCTAAAGATCCGAATGTTTATCTGGAGAATGCTCCATAATACCATCCTTATTATACACAACTTGGCGAAACAACATCTCAACATTGAAGATAAATGACCCTTTTGTAGGGAAGAACTTGAAACTGCCAAAAATATCTTGAGGGACTATAGAGTCTTAAAAGTGTGGTGGAGGAATTTCAACCACAAGTCAGACTTCCATTCCTCATTTCAACTTGATTTGTTCTTGTGGATCAAAAGGAATGCCAAAGCTAGGTCCATGCATATCATAGTTAGCACCAAAATTTCTGTATATTAGCCTAGTTGATTGAGTTGAATTTTTGCTACAAGTACTTCAAGCAGGGGACTTTTCTTCATTGCAGTAGGCTTAATCTGGGGGTTCAAATGAAAAAATAAAAAAATGCTCCATAACAAATCAAGCAACCACATTCCAAGTAAATACAGTTAGTACATGAATATTTTATAATGCTAATCATATACATTTTTATTGGAGGATGCTAATGTATCACTGAAAGTATCATGTTTGGTCTGCCAATGACAAGTAACTCTAATCGCTTAATCAAGAATTTTATCTTCTTCTAATTTAGTTTAGATAAATTTTTTGTACTTGTGAATATTGTCAGCATGCATGGATTTGGATATTCTCTCTTTCTGCTTTAATGTTTCCATTTGTTTGATTCAGGGACGGGAGAATTTGTCACTTGCTCTCCAGAGGAAAATTCAAATCTATTTTTTGCCGTACTAGGAGGTGTTGGACAATTTGGAATCATCACAAGAGCAAGAATTGTCCTTAATCAAGCACCAAAGAGGGTAATATCGATAAGATCTATGCAATAATATATATATAATTAGTACATAATAAACTAGGTTTTATCTTTTCCCATCCAAAATTATAAGGAAGCATATTATAGAGGATTTGGGCTTCTCCAGTTATTTTTCTTAAATTCCTTATTTTACAAATTAATAGTTAAATTTTCCATTTTTAAAAATATTTTATAATATCATCCTGATGTATTTTTTTCCAACCATTAATTATACATAACAATTTTTTAAGAAGATAATCTTTTTGTTTTACTTTTCAGATGTCTTCGTTTGATGCACAGAGTATGAGCAAACCAGTAAATGTAGATGCTTCGAAGAGCAATCCGATGGATGTGGATGCATATGAGGGAAAAGTGAATAGAGATGAAAATGTTGGCAAAGACTATTAGAATGATAATAGTGGTCCTCTACCTTCTTCCGGTACAACATGTAAACTCCCTTCCTCTCCATCAGCTTCTAACAAAAGACAAAGGTCTAAAGTGTGGCACATATGACATTAGAATCAGATCAAAATGGGAACAAGAGGGCAAAATGCAACTATTGTCATAAAACCTTTAAGTATACTGGCGGGAATGGAACTAGTGCATTGCTTACTCACTTGAAGAGATGTAAACAATTTGTTAGCAAAGACACAACGGGTAAACAGAAAACTCTTCCTAGTTTATTAGAAAATAATCATCTTTCCATTCAACTAAATAGTAATTTTGATGAAAGTCGATGTAGAAGAGAGCTTGCTAGAATGTTTGTAGTTGCTGAGCTGCCATTTAGATTTGTTGAAAATGAAGCTTTTATCAGTTATAGCAATGTATTGCAGCCTAAGTTTTCAGTTCCATCTCGTACAACTTTAAGACGTGATTGTCTAGAGTTATACAATGAAGAGAGGGAAAAATTGAGGTAATATTTTGCTAAATTTACTGGTAGGGTGTGTTTAACTACTGATATGTGGACTTCTTGCCAAAACTTATCTTATATGTGTCTTACATGTCACTTCATTGATGAGAACTGGAAATTGTAGAAAAAGATTTTGAATTTTTGTCAAATTTCTAGTCATTCTAGTGAGGCAATTGCCAATGTTGTGGAGGCATGTTTGAAGGGATGGGGTATAACAAAGGTTCTTACAATCACTGTAGATAATGCAAGTTCAAATGGTGTTTGTATGCAGTATTTGAAAAGAATATTTCAATCTTAGGGAACACTTATGTTGAAGGGAGAGTATCTCCATATGAGATGATGTGCACATATCTTAAGTTTAACTGTGAAAGAGGGTCTGAAAGATATGGATGATTCCATATTTAGAATTAGATCTGCTGTTAGATATGTTAGGTCTTCTCCATCGCGATTGGCGAGGTTCAAAAGCTGTGTGGCAGAAGAAAATGTAGGTAGCAAGGCACTATTATCTTTAGATGTTGAAACCAGATGGAATTCAACATATACAATGTTGGAGTCGGCTGTGAAATTTCAGAAAGCATTTGAGTTGTTGGAGATGAAGGATGAGAAGTTTAGGGCAGATCTTACAGGCAATAAAATGAGGGGACTTCCTCCAGAAGAAGATTGGGTATATGCACGTGGCATATTGCGTTTCTTAAAAACATTTTATGATGCTACTTTGAGCATTTTTGGTTCTTTATATGCCACTTGCAATCACTTTGTTGAAGAAATTATGGGTGTTGGGAGTGAGATCAAAGAACAATGTGGAAGTGATGATCTTTCCGTGAGAATGATGGCTGAAAGAATGAGAGTAAAGCGTGAGAAGTATTGGGGAAATATTAACAAAATGAATGTATTGTCATTTGTGGCTGCAGTTCTTGATCCTCTTTTAAAATTATCTTATGTGGATTGGATGGTGAGAGAGGTTTATGATGATAAGAAGGTTGAAAATGAAGAATACAATCTTCTTGAAAGAAGAAAACAAGAAAAGGAAGTTGGAATTATGTAGTGAAAATAGTAGAACCAATCCACCTCTTGCTGAATGGTTAAATTGTGAAGTCAATGTATTATTTTAGACTTTGTAATGTTAAGTTTTATGCTCTAATGAAAACATGGATGTTACTTTATTCTATTTGCTCTTGATGTTGTTTGCCCAAATATGGGAATTGGAAAAGCAGGTCCTAACTAATGAAAACAAGTTCTTTATGTATGCAAACTAAAGCCTCTCTCCCTTACGTTGTACCCATCTGGACGCTAATTTGTTCTGTTTATTTATTCTCTCGCGTCTAACCTTCTGGCTGAGAAACTGTCCTGTGTAGGACTTCAAGAGGACAGCATACATGGAGGCGGATCTTCGATGTTCTACTGCCATTCAGTATGGAAAAGAAGCTAAGGGCAGCTTGCCATATGGACAATGTTGTGAAGGTTAGAATCAAGCAGTTTTTCTTTTAATCTTATTCTTCATTAACTTTATGATGCTAATAACCTTTTATCTTGGTTATTATAAATTTACCTTAAAACAGAAGCATGATAAAATTTGAACAACCCCAGAATTTTCTTTTCTTTCTTTATAAAATTTGAACAACCCCAGAAGCTTGAACCCATTTTTTGTGTAAGCTGAAAACTGTTTGGTTGGAAAACAAAATTGGTTTATCATGGTTTTAAAGCATTTTTGAAAATCCCTTCAATTCTCTTAAGACATGCAAACCTTTTGCTACAAACTCAAGCTCCTGGAGAGGACAAGGAAGCAATGTTTTGGGGTATCAAGTTCACTTTTCTATAGAGTGGTCAAGTGAAAAGTTAATTTACATTGCACTACATAAATTTTCCTTTTTCATCATCATTATTATTATTCCCATATACAACATTAAGCTTTTTATTTCAATAAAATAACCATTTCTTCTCAGGAACAAGAAAAACGTGAAGCTGAGGCAAAACAAGCAAGAGTAGCTGCAAAGGAGAAAAGAAATAGTGCTAGGGGTGGAGCTCCTGCTAGACAAGCACCCAAGAGGGTTAATAAACCAAAAAAATCTACAAAGACAGAAGCAGTCCAAGACATGTCACAGGTGGACTCAATAACAACTATGGAAACAGGTGAGATGGAGACTGGTTATACTGTAATAGCTGGTGATGGATCTAAGCATATATAAATATTAACTTCTTAGGATACTCAATGAGGTTTTTTCTGTAATAGATAATGCCCCTGTTGCTGTGAAGGAGAAAGGCAGGGCAGCAGCTACGAAGAAACCTCCTGCTGGAAAGGTTTGTCTGGTTTCTGCCTTTCTTTTGTATCCCAGTTTAGCATAGTTTCCTGAAACGTCCAATTTGCTTATAATACTTTAGGCAAAGAAAAGTGCGGTTGTCTTAGATGATGATGATGAGGTTCTTGAGTTGAAAGACCGACTTGCTGCTTATAATCTTGAATCTTCCCTAGAGAACTCCACAGGTAAATGATACAACACATTGCTCTTACCGTTCAGCAGGGTAGCAGATTGCATAAAAAATTGGCTAGAGTGTTAGGGTTTTTTATGCAAGTAATTTTTCAGAATGTAAATTCTTTTTAAATAATTGGCAATGCTTGTAGACATCCTGTAGTCAAATTTTCACTCAGCAACTTGAATGATACTGTGTTTTTTTTCTTTTTCTAATTTTATCTAACAGCTATGGAAACTGAAGCAGCTCCTCAAGTACATGCCAGAAAGAAAGAACCAAGCAAAAGAGCTGCCGCTGCTCGGAAAAAGCCAGCTATCAACTATTTCTTTGCTATAAATAAGTTGTTTTTTCACCTATCTGGAACTAAATAGGTATGAACGTTTTCCATAGTATTATTTACCTTAAAACAGAAGGTAGAATTCTTTGCACCTTATGATTAGTGAACAAATTGGGTTTTTAGATCATGCCATGTTAAAGTCCTTGTGCTGCTTTTATAATCTATGGGGGTTCAGAGGGTGTTGCCTAGGTACATCTATGGGACTCAAATGGTGGTAAATATTGTGCTTTTTATCTGTGAAGGAAGTTGTTCACTTAGGTTGAATATCTTAGTGCCTAGCTTATTATGTTGCATAGGAGATACGCAATTTTCATTTTGTGGTTTAAAAGTAACAATGATATAATTTTTATGATAATCTGAATTCAAATTATGCAGCTCGAAGCTAGGGAAAATTACAAGTCTCAAAATTAGAAGCGATTTGAAGATGCTATCAATGACAAAAAGAAGCTTTCTGACGAATACACAAGTTGCATAACACTAATCGGATCAAGGTTTTTCCAAATCAACAAGTGAAAATGAAAGTTTGAAAAGAAAGAAAGGACTTTCGTGGGACTGCATATTTGTATCCTGAACAATCTTCTTCTTTTTTTTTTTTTTTCCTTTTTTATACAAACCTGAAACTATGCACGTGTGTTTTCTTAAGTTAAAATGGTTTTTCCTAGGACAAAGTGTGGATTGAGACAAAGACGTATGCTTGAGGTGAAGCATGGATGCAAACAAACTCGAAGCTTTTCCCAGTAGGAAGAGATTGGATCCATGAAGGGAAGCCATTAGAATCGTTGGATTTGCTCAAACCCCATAAAGGACCATAGAGCTTGGAAATCGAGAGACTTAGATTCTTCAATGTCTTATCAGATTTGTTAGTTACCACAATTGAGTACCTATAGTAAGTTTTCCCATTTGTACTCCATGATGTCGTCATTTTACGCTCAATGGAGAGAGGGCTAAAACTGGTTGCTTCAAGAAATTATGATGTTAGGTGTAAAAAACACACCATCTCAATTGTAAAACTAGACAAATTTGGTTTGCTAAAAGCATACAAGGAGTCGGATTTGACTTGGTAACTACTTGTTTTGGTGCTAGAACAACCACTACACAAAAAAATCATGTGTTACTTTTGTTAACATGTTTAAAGAACTATTAACCGAGATTTAGATTCTTGCAAGAGGAATTTGGGCAATGTACCTGGGAGGAGCTGATTGTAACCACTACGACCACCACTCAACCTAGCTAATATACTAAGAAGAGGAGCATTGGTGTAGATAGCAGGCTCAGTTTGCTCATAATTGCCTCTTTTTGATCAGTAAAGTTATCGTATGCATCAGGACTAGCAACAAGAGCTCCTACGAGTAGATTAGCATTGCTTGCTTTCCTGCCAAACCAGGTGGCATAACCACCTCTGCAGCTCATAAATGAGGAATCGACCTTATAGTCCCATCTATAAGATACCGGATTCAATTCATCGTATTGTAATAGCTTTATTGGCTATGCTATTATAATCATTAAAAAAAAATATTCCAATAGCAAGCTAATTCAAACTTCAAAAATATAAAAACTGAAAACTTAAGAATTACTAATGTGAAGGTTTTTGAAATGAGAAAAGAGCAAATTCTCTTTTTTTTTTTTTTTATGGTTCGAACCGTATATCGAACCGTACCAAACCGTTTTTTTTAGGTTTAAAAAATTAGTGAACTGAACTGTAAAGTTAGGTTCGTTTTTTAAAAATAACCGAACCGTTATTTTAGGTTCAATTAGGTTTGGGCGACGAACCGGACCGAACCGTACCGCGCCCACCCCTACCCCCACCCCCTCACACACCCCCAACCACCCCCCCTTGTTGAAGCATAGTAGCTTAGACAAACTCCGTAGCTTCTTTCTTGTAAATTATACCCTATGCCTTGTTTCGTTAAAGGACATTTGTTATAGCATATCTATAATTATAAGTTGTTTTCGAAATTGAAAGCAATCAAAGTCATGCCAATTCTTCGAGAGTTTAGGATCGAAAACCCCAATGAAGCATTGCTTATTAGGTGTTTCTAAATCCTTGTTGTCAAATTGCATCACGTGAATTTTATTGAAATGTTAGTGCTTATGTTTTGTGGGTTTTGCAAAAATGGATTTAAGGAATAAATATGTTAAAGATTCCATTAGATGTTAATTTATGAGTAAATTACGTAGGAATGTATCATTTATCAACATTTGATGTAATTTTATTTAAGATATCAACATTTCAAATAATTAAAAGGAAGAATCAATATTTGGAGATTAATTTATTTAAGGTATCAACGTTTCAAGTAGTTAAAAGGAAATATCAATATTTTATAAAGTGAGTCAAATAAGGTATTAATATTTAACAGTAAGAAAACTTAATTGAAAACTAATACAAATATTAATATCTTAAATGAACTTTACAAAACGTTGGTACCTTATTTGATTCACTTTGAAAAACGTTGATTTAAAACATTGATTTAAAACGTTGATACCTTAAATGAAATACTCTCAAACGTTACCTTCTAGCATAATTTACCCGTTAATTTATGATTAATCAATGTATTTGTGTTTATTGTCTAATTAATTAGCATGCCTACGGATAGATTGAATTAAAAATACTCTAAATAAATATGTCTTAATTTTTTTTTTTTTTTTTTTTGGGAGAGAATCTTATTAGGGATACGTGGGTTTTAATCAAACTCACAAAATCATGCTATGTAATTATAATATGGATTTGAGTCATGGGCACGTGCTTGGTCCATGGTAACAATTAGAGTAGCAATTATGAATGAAATTTACATTTCGATACGATCAAAATGCTATACATATAATTTTTAGTATGTACATTTATCAGTCTGCATAAGTTACAGTAGACCTGTGATATAGTATATATTTCCGTCGAGGCAAGTGTGCTTCCAAAGCAAGTTGGCAGTCCTATTGTAAATTATTGGGTTGTTTTCTATTTTCTTATAATGTTTAAGCAGCTTTTAATCTTTTAAAGCTCACCACATTCACTAATGGACCAACTTGGATATATATAATCAAGTGCATTTGAGATGGCCAAAAAAAAAAAAAAAAATCAAGTGCATTTGCAGGATTTGTACCATAGTGGAATGTGCTACGGATTTTTCCATCAATAATATCTTGTCCAATTGAAAGAATAGGCTTAAAAGAACAGAACTTGTTTTATTTTGCAAATTTAGATGTGCACATTTGCACGTCCATTTTCAGGATGAAATCTTAGAGCTTTCTATTACACGTGTATATATGCACACTTTTTACTTATGATAACATAGGAGATCTATATGCATATAATTACTATATTTTCTGGTATATATTGGATATTCTTATGTGTTTATAAATGTATTGGCATATGGAATATTTTTTTCGTAACATTCAATGATAATGGAATTCAGTAAATTATGTGCCACTAGGATGAGCAAATGAGCCTGTTATTCAGGATACCCACCCATACCATACTTAACTAAGTAGGATTCAGGGTGGCTATTGAGAGTCATTGCATAGTGCAAACCCTAAAATAAGACATTACAATCCGCCACGTATCCCCTCTTATATAAGATACGCAAAGGCTCTGTTATCCACAATATTACAATCATCACCTGTAAATACTCATAGGGTATCTCATAGGATACGAAACCTGTTAAAACTAAAAACTCATACTTCATAAAACAAACTCTTTGTTTAAACATAAAATCCAAGTTGACTTCATAGGTAACAAATTCAAAGAGACTTAATACTGTTTACATAAAAATCTTTTCATGTAAAACTAACAAAAACATCCAACTACAATTCAAATAATCAAAACATGTCTTTTCTTAGAAATTTGATATATGAAATCTAACTCTCGGCTGGGTAGTCAGGTCCACTATCTCCATCCCTGCTATCAAAGAATAAGTTATATCCGGAAAGATCATACACTATATCTTCTTTACATGTACCTGAAATTTAAAAGAATGAGCGGCGACGCCCAGTACGATAACTCCAATCCAAAATTAAATGCATATACACATACAATAGACAGGTAATTCATGCAACTTAAACTAATGCAAACAGTCATATTATTATCTTTCTTAAGCCAACAAAACAACACATTTCAGTATTTGGTATACTCTAATCCTAAACTCGGAGTTACTCAGACCCCATTGAAAATCATACAACTCCTTGAAAATAATAATCATATACATATATGGATGAGTGGGTACTCCCCAAACACCCCGAATCTAGAACACCTAATTCTACCGGAATCATATCAAGGCACAAGTCCATTAGGGACAACCTCACACCAAGATCATCAAGGTGCCTCACCAGTGTCACTGTCTGCTAGGTTTTTACTAGTCAAAGCTAAGCACAATCAATCATACAACTATCAACCCGAATAACGATTAGGTTCATTAAGAAATTTTGTTCTTACAAACATTCAATCAATACTAAACTTATAGGCAAAAACAACAAGTAAGGATTGGTCGTACCTTTCTCAGTTTCAAGAACTCCAATATGAATCTCCTAAAAATCCTTTATCGACAACACTTAACCACAACCAAATATCCCGAATCTCTACAACACTTCAATCAATGATGACAATACAACAACAACCCAAATCTCTAAATTCCTATCAACATAAATATATAGAATATATAAGAACACAATATAAACAAACCTTAATGTACTACAACTCCCAAATTCCTAACTTGACAAAGAAAATCACCAAGCTGCATTGTCTAACCCGATCAATCTTTCACAACAATCTATAGAATTCGATAATCCTTCAAAACCCTAATATTATATGACAACAAGAACACATAATGATCATCTAATCACATATTATTCAACTCCATCAAAGAAAAGAAAAAACTTGCTGATTTAGATCACCAAAATCCAACTCACATCCACAAATTCGGATCTCAACCAAATCTAGGGTTTCCTTCATGCAAACAAATCACAAAATCCTTAGAATTTGCATGAAATTCGTATAAATCTGAAATGAGAACATTATACTTACTTTTTTTAATCACAACACTCACTTCTTATCCAACAGAGGCAAATCAAATCCAAGATCTAAATCTTTCCTACGTTTTTCGTTCAAGAACATAATAAAACCCTAAGCAAACTCATACAAATTCGTATTTAATCCATGAGAAAATGTTCAAATCACTTATTTTGGATCAAAAGCACCCTTCGGATGATTCTCCAAGTTTAGATCTCTAAGAACACTCCAAAACTCTCTTATAAGAAGGAGAAAATGATAAAAGACAAATATGTCGAAACTATCTTTCGCGTCTCGTATTTATATAAATTTGGTCATACGTCCGCCCTACGCCGGCGGCGTACGGGTAGATCTTATCGGCGTATACCCTATATTGGCAAAATTTACACGAGCGCTGGCAGCATTCATTAAGGCTTTGAATTTCTATAACTTCGATCCTACTACATACGCTGACAAATCCATACCCTATGCTGGCGGCGTTCCCATCCGGCGTTGACAGAAACTCTAGTGTACACCGGCTGCGTTCCACCGAGCGTTAAGAAAAACGCTACCGTTCCCATCCTACGTCGTCTCTACGCCGGCGATGTAGATTCTCCAGGAGACGGCGTACAATCTGTCAAAAATTGTAGAAATCCGAAATTCAATATTTGTTCTATAACCAAACTTAAACCTTTACAATTTACTTGTTTTGACCTTAAACTCATTCTATAGCATCTCATGATTCATAATTCATTATATTTTCATCTTTATTTCAGTATATTACACATAGGGTACAAGTATAAATTTTTTGAAACTTGCTCTCACAAGATAGAATACAGATCTCTATATCATGTACTTGGCACCTATTGTAATGCCCTAAATTTAAGGTCATTTACAACCCACTACATAACTATATCATATATGGACATGTAAAGGCTTAGAATCTGTTATAACTATACAAAACATAATAAATACTCCAAGTCACTCATGTATTAATGTCTCCAAAATTCATAAGTTCAATTACTTATAGCTATAATCAGCTACCTAAGTATTTGCTTATATTATTTAAGTGATTAGCTAACATTTTACATGCTAAAGTTATAAGGTTTTAAGTGATATTACTCTTCAAATAGTCTTCTGTCACACCCCAAGGGGTACCCTAAACGTAACAGTTCGCCACACTTAATATTAAAGCTTAAGTATGACAACCTTAGTCATTCCCAGAAGCTTCAATATTAAGTGTAAGGCGTGCTCTCACAAATTTAGAGGACCATTGTCACGCCTCTAGGGTACCCTAGTAGAAGTAGACAAGTCACACTTGAATACTATCACTAGATTACCTTCAAAGAGTGACAAGTTTTTCAAAACAACAAGATCTTTTGGTTGCTTTGATAAGAAATGATAAATACATGTAAGAAATAAATTAGTAAATAACTATTATCTTAATCATAAAGTATCATATATTATTACAAGCCACGTAGTCTTCTTGAAATTCATAACTAATAAAATAGGGCTAGTTAATCTATTCTAGGAAAACATAACCATAAATCCCAAGTAGATCCATAGGCTTCCAGTTCTTAAGCCCTTACCAGAGCCATATTCCTGGAAGTGACTAACCAGGGTCGAAGTGTAAACCTGAAAAGACTGTTGGAGTATGAGCGAAACCACGGCTCAGTTATTAACAAATCATATGTAATACAATCACTCAATCATATGCTCAGATACAAGCTTAGATGATCTAGAATCCAAATAGGAAAAAGATTTACGCCCTCATTTTAGGGTTGAAGAACATTTACCTTATAACCCACCTGCCAGGAGAGACTAAGTTTACAGGAAAATCAACGATTTCTCGTTTTAAGATTATCACTTTAAATATATAGTTTTAACTGACCATTTTCTGTATCCATCCTTAGAAACTCCCTAAGTATTAATCATTTCAAAGTGATACTACGGGCGGCGTTCTTCATTACCACTTAGTTCCCATAGAACCAACGGAACAAAGAAAACTTTAGAAGAACTAACACTTTAGAAAAACCAAGCGTTAACAGAGAACCGAAATATTAATACGTAGTAGGCTGTCACCCGTTTATATATGCAATAATGCAGTACGCGCAATGCATGACCAGATTATTTTAATAAGTTAATAGTTCTTATTCAATTTTATGGTGATCATACAATACATCCAATCATCATCATATTATCTCACAACATCAAATCATTATATTATCACTTTTGCAATGGTAGATTAACAATCATACAATCAGATCACAACATATTTCCAACAAAACATTCATTTGATTGTCTTTGTATTACATATTCAGCTATTCACAAGCACAAATAGTATAATATGAGTGAATTACTCACCAGCTCATGGTGACTTAATCGTAATAATCCACCGGAAGATCCTCTATGGTATCAAAGTCACCTATTGATATGAATAAAGTATTCACCAATATAATATAAACTATATAGCTAAATTCCTATACGTGTCTAGTGTCATGAATTGATATTTATCAAGTTTTGTAGTGATTAAAACTAATTTTATGTTATTCTATTCTTGACTCAATATAGTAAATCATATTTGTTTATTATTACTTAGTGTCGTCGTGTTTCTTCTAATGTATTTTATATAATTATTTTGTCATTTTTAGAAGTCACATTATTCGTAAATTTAGCTTATTTCAATTTCCATTCTTACCTATTTTATCTATCTAGAACAACTATTTGATTATTTATAGTTGTTATTAACACTTAATATTTTTCTCTAATTTTAGGGTTTTAAGATTTATCAAATATTACTTAAATTTATTCTAAATGTTGGTATTTAGTTATCTACTTAATAAGTTCTATATTATCATATATATGCATAGTATTTGTTTAGTAGTATTTATTGTATATTATATATATATATATTTCTATTCATGTAATATAACCTTCCTATAGAGAAACGCGGGTGTACACCGGCTCAAACGCTGCCGGCGTTAAAACCAGGTACGGTGTTCTTTTGTTTTAAATGAATTTCATATCGGTGCACTGGCTTATAGGCTGCCAGCGTTCCAAGGTACGCTGGACTATACGCCGGCGGCGTATAGTCCCAAATAGTCGGTGTTCGTTCATGTTACGTGAAATTAAGTTTGACGTAACTTTGTTCCAATGTAAGTCATCTCTACATCGCCGGCCTACTCTTGGAAGCCGCCGGCTTTGAACATTTACACTGCCGGCTTATGGATAGTGTTAGCACTGTTCATCATCTTTCCCGATGAAACAGTTCATATTTCTTGAATTTTCTATGTCAAAAACATTCCTAAATCATTCCTAAGTGTTTCTATATCTTGTATATATACATACAACAACTCCTAACACTTCTATAAGCATATATTATTAAATTTCGATTTTAGTAAAGTACAACTAGGGTTTTCAAATTTTACCTTGGTTGAGCCAATCCGATGGAATTTAAAGCTTGTTTTCATGTTGATTATGTTCCTATGATTATCAAAATTCAGTTCCAATCCTTAGTTTTAAAAGAAAACCATTCGAATTACATTAACTCACCTCGAGCTTGTTTCAAGCTTTTTTCGTATGGTATTTTTCCTTGGTTTGGATTGGATTATTTTGGATGAGTTGAATTTTGCTTTTAGGTCGTTTTGGCTATTGATTAAGAGTAGGTTTATTCTGTAAAATTTTGGGAGTGTTTAGTGTTTGTTTGTTTCTTCATTAAGAGCTATAAATATATGTATATATAGAGGAGAAAAGGAGACAGTTTTCATTCGCATTTTGCATCCATTTTCTCCAAAAATTTACATTGTTTTTAGTTTGTTGTTTGATTAGCATTAATGAAGAGCTGATTTGGCAAACTTTGATTGGCTTTGGGAGTTGATTTTGTTGACCTTATGTGTATTATTGAAGCCAATTTTGGCTCTCCTTTCTCCATGTAATCCAAGCCATCCGATGAAGCAACTTACAGCTGGCAAATACAACAACTATTATATATATTAGCATTAGTTAGTTAATTAACTTAGTTTTAGGATAGTTTACTAAGTATACGAGTACAAATTAGCTAATATTTGAGGGTTCTTATACAAAAATATTTTTATATGACTCTACAAAATACTTGGATGATCAAACAATACAACTTTAAGTTTTAAACTTACATGATTAATTATTTTTAGAATTTTATCCCTCGCGATTAGGGTTTCTTAACTCATTAGGTCAATTTTTGTTTTAGGCCCCAATAGCTTAAGAAAACCCTAATTAGAATAATGGTTTGATTCAATTATTTATTTGAAGTTTAGATCTTGAGTTATACATCAGTTTATGTTTTTATTGTGTATTTATAATCATAACGGTTTATCTTTTGGTTATCGTATCCTATCTATAAGAGTAGTTGATTAACTACTTAATATCGCATTTGATATAGAAGCTAAATTATCTATATATCTTTGGTTTTTTATACCTATTATGAAATCTTATTAATAGCGTTTAATACTATCTAGAAATCTTGAATTTATGGTTTAAATCCATGCATAGGCTCATTACTACTCATTGTTCTAATCTCAACTCATTGTTGAGTTCGAAAGCAGTCATTTAATCTCTATATTTATATTTTTCTATTTAATCTATTTGTATAACAAGTTTCGGGTTTAGAAATTTAGATTTCCTTTAATCATATCTTGAATTATCTGTTCAAGATACGAAATCTCGTTTGTGATATCAATTAGGGTCAAAGAAATTCTTTATTCGATTTGTAGATCCTTATCTAGTGAAATTCAATGCATTGATCTATTCTTAGGCTTTTATTGGAATCTAAGTTTGCTAACTAGTTCATACTTTCTATTTTAGAGTAGTGTACTAATGTGGAAAATTTCCGAGGTTTACATTCTTCCCCCCTTAAAATAAGCTTTGTCCTCAAAGCTTGAGCACGTACTTGGATTCTCAAACAGATGCGGATAGTTTTTCTTGATCTCCTCTTTAAGTTCCCATGTAATCTCTTATGTTCGGAGGTCCCACAATACTTTGACATAATGAATTTCCTTATTCTTGAGAACTTACACTTTCCTGTCCAATATTCTAACTGGATGTTTTTCGTAAGTCAAATTCTCCTTCAAATCAATTGGTTCTAACTCGACTATTTTATCTGGATTCGGTACATATTTTCTTAGAACCGATACATGAAAAACATTATGTATACAAGATAAATTGGGTGGCAATGCAAGACGGTATGCTAAATTCCCAACTCATTCTAATATCTCAATGGTCTAATATATCTAGGACTTAACTTTCCTTTTGTTTGTCCACCATGAAGACTTTTGATTGGACTTATCTTTAGGTATACATGTTCTCCTTCATTAAATTCCAATTCTCTTCTTTTTAAGTCTGCCAAACTCTTTTGTCTATCTTGTGCTGTTTTCATTCTTCCCTTTATTACTGAAACCTTTTCAATTGTTTCCTGAACCAATTCAGGCCCAACCAATACTTTTTCCAAGTTATCCCAGAATAATGGTGATTGGCACTTTCTACCATATAAGGCTTCATAAGGTGGCATCCCTATGCTTGAATGGTAACTGTTATTGTATGCAAATTCCACTAGTGGTAAATGTCGATCCCAATTTCCTTTGAACTCTAGAATACATGCTCTTAACATATCCTCCAGTGTCTGAATGGTCCTTTCTGTTTGTCCATCAGTTTGAGGATGATAAGCTGTGCTAAATTTCAATTGGGTCCCCAAAGCTTTTTGTAATCCTTGCCAAAATCTAGAAACAAACCGTGGATCTCGATCTGATACTATACTAACAGGTACACCATGCAATCTCACAATCTCCTTCAAATATATTCGTGCCAATTTTTCTAATGGATATGTCATGTTAATTGGCAAGAAATGAGCTGATTTAGTGAGTCTATCCACAATAACCCAAACAGCATCATGACCCGCTCTTGTCTTAGGTAGTGAGCACACAAAATCCATGGAAATTTGATCCTATTTCCATTCGGGAATTGGCAATGGTTTCAACAACCCACCTGGTTTTTGGTGTTCAGCTTTTATCCTTTGACACACATCACATTTAGCAACAAATTCTGCAATATCCTTTTTCATTCCACTCCACCAATATGCACTTTTCAGCTCTTGGTATGTCTTTGTTTCTCCTGGATGTATAGAATATCCAGAATAATGTGCTTCATGCATTAATTCCTTCCTTAAGTTTTCATCATGTGGCACACATAATCTTTTATTCATTCTTAACACTTCTTCTTCATCCACATGAAAATCCTTATATTTTCCTTGGATATTCCTTGTTTAATCTCTTGGATTTCAATATCCTCTTTCTGAGCTTCCTTAATCCGTTGGAGTAAAGTAGGTTCCAAAATTAGGTTTCCTAATTCAGCTTCCAAACCTTGCATTGAAAATTCCAAGTTTAATCTCTCAAATTCCTTGATGAGTTCTTTCTGTTCCGTCAATATTGAGGCTACTTCTCCATAATTCTTACGACTCAATGCATCAGCCACGGCATTCACTTTGCCAGGATGGTAGTTAATAGTGAGATCATAATCTTTAATCAATTCCAACCATCGTCTTTGTCTCATGTTCAACTCCTTTTGTGTAAATATATACTTCAAACTTTTGTGATCCGTATATATTTCACATTTCTCCATACAAGTAGTGACGCCAAATCTTGAGTGCAAATACAATAGCAGCTAATTCCAAATCGTGAGTGGGGTAATTCATCTCATGCGGTTTTAATTCTAGAAGCATATGCTATTACTTTTCCATTTTGCATTAACACACATCCTAAACCATTTCTGGATGCATCACTGTAGACAGTATATAGATCCTTGTCATTAGGCAGAACCAATATTGGTGCTGATATTAACCTCTTTTCAGTTCTTGAAACTTTGTTCACGTTGATCATTCCACTCAAATTTCTCATTCTTCCTGGTCAATTGTGTCAGGGGTTGCAATTTTTGAGAAATCTTTCACAAATTTTCGATAATATCCTGCTAATCCCAAGAAACTCCTAACTTCCGTAACAGTTTCAGGTCTTTTCCATTCCACAATAGCTTTAACTTTTGCGGATCAACATATTCCTTCTCCAGAAATAATATGTCCAAGGAATGATGTACTTCTAAGCCAAAATTCACATTTAGATAATTTAGCATACAGCTTATTGTCTCTTAGTATCTGTAACACACTTCTCAAGTGTTCAACATGTTGTCCTTTAGTAAACGAATATACAAGTATATCATCTATGAAAACAATCACACAATATCCAACAAAGGTCTAAAGATACGATTCATCAGATCCATGAAAACTGCAGGTGCATTGGTCAGTCCAAATGGCATGACCAAAAATTCATAATGACCATACCTGATTCGGAATGCAGTCTTTGGTACATCCTCTGCTTTAATTCTATTTGATGATATCCTGACTTTAAATCAATTCGAGAAAATACCTTTGCTCCTCTCAACTGATCAAAGAGATCATCAATTCTAGGTAAAGGATATTTGTTCTTGATAGTCACTTTGTTTAATTCTCTATAATCAATATAGAGTCTCATTGAACCATCTTTCTTCTTAACAAACAATACTGGTGCTCCCCAAGGTGAAACACTAGGTCTGATAAATCCTTTATCCAACAATTCTTGTAGTTGCACCTTTAATTCTTTTAATTCTACAGGTGCCATGCGATACGGAGCTTTTGATACTGATTCTATTCCAGGTATCAAATCAATTGAAAATTCCACTTCTCTGTGTGGGGGTAATCCTGGTAATTCGTCTGGAAATATATCCGAGTATTCACACACTGTTCGGATAGTATGAATATCCAATACTTTGGATTCACCCTCTGTTGTTCCAAGAATACACCCGTTTAACTCCATATCTTCTTCATTTTCCACTTCAATTGTTGTTATCCTATTTCCGACTCCTTTGAGTATCTCACCCCTATACTCCTTTCTTTCTCCTTGATTATTGACAAAAGATACCATTTTGAGACAACAATCAACTTTTGCTTCTACAGCAGTTAACCAAATCATACCCAGAATAATATCATATTTTTGCATATCTATCATGATTAAATCAGCAATTGATTCTTGATTTCCAATCTTTAATGGACAACTCTTTATCATTTCCTGTTATACTAAGTCTCCAGTTGGCGTAGTAACTCTCAATTCTTTACTCATGTTTTCGGTTGGTAATCCTATACCTTGCTAATCCGGTATTTATGAAAGAATGCGTTGCTCCCGTGTCAAACAAAGCATACGCAGTCTGATCCCCTACTTGAATTGACCCTATTTATCAATTATTAAATTCACGTTATTTTCAATTCATAAGGACTTCTATTGCTCATTTACTTGTGATTGTATCTAATAACTTTAAATAAACAAATATGTAACTACATACCTGCAATGAGACCATATTCTTCAGGGTCAACTTCTTCCCATATATTTTCTTCATCTTCCTCCTCCATCTCCACATTCTCAATAGGATTTCCATACATAGCAAAGACTCTGGCCGTCGTACTAGCTTTACTAGTATTGGCGTTTCCATTTTTCGATCCTGCGACTCCAATCATTCCTCTAGGCTGTGAAGATCCAGCTACTGTACTCACTTTCTGTGGACAGTTGGTTGATATATGCCCAACTTTGTTACATAAAACAAGTTGTAATTTTTCTTTTTGGACAATTATTTGCCATGTGCCCACTTTCTCCACAATAGTAACATTTGTGTTGCAATTGTGGACACTCCCTTGGATAATGAAAACCCTTACATTTCCAGCATGTAACATTATTCTTCCCAATTACTCCTTTTGTTCACACTGAAAGGTTTGAAGAATTTAATCTTCTTAGGCACAGAACTTGCCATAGAACCATCATACATCTCTTCCCGAAAATGGGTCCTTTCTTCTTATACCTCAATTTCATACCTTCCTTGCTCGTTCAATGATTCGAGCTTTTTCTATCATAGCTGCAAAGTTATCGACTTCAAATTCAGCAAGTCTTCTCTGAAAATGAGGTTCTAATCCAGCCATGAAAGTTTGTCTCTTTAGCTCATCACTGTCGATAAGCATCTGGCAAACTGTAACAACCGATTAAACTCATGTTCATACTCATCAATGGTCTTACTTCCTTGTGTCAAATTCATCTGGTCAGTGCTATATTTTGCTTTTAGACTGCCTGGGAAATATTCCTTAAATTTATATTTATATAAATTTGAACTCGATCTCATACTGTTCCACCGTTCTCCCCTTTTGTTTCACGTGGAGAAAGGCAACACTATACTTTACCCTCAAGCTGGATGGAAAGTAATTATTCAAAAATTCCTGGCGAAAAGTTTCGCATGTGACTGGGGAAGTCAAGCTCCTTCTCTTGGAGTCCCACCAGACCCTCGCATTATATCTCAACATATAAGTTCCATACTCCACTTGCAAATAGGGTGGAATCTCATAGGCAGCAAAAGATCGCTCAATTTGAGCTAACCAGTCCTCGGCTTCATCTGGTTTACCAAAAGTTCCATCAAAATACCGGTTACTCTTAATGAAATCCGGTCAGGAGCTTCGGTGAGGTCTTCTGTATGGTGGGGGCGGTGGCAAGGGCACATTATAGGAATGCTCCTCCTGCGGAGTAGGTGCTTCAGCAGTCACTTCCCTGTGATCTGCAGGTAGTGGATGTGGAGCAGAATCCCAGACGCTTTGTCCTTGGTGTGGGTTCTGAACCGGGTTTTGGTTCTGGATGAATGTATTCAGAAGATTGGCTAATTGTCCAATCGCATTCAACACATCACCCTGTTGATTCTGAGGCGCAACTCCTTGAGGATTAGGTGGAGGTACGGCCGGTTGGTCGGCTTCGTTCGGGATAGACCCTTGTTCCCGATTCCGAATCGGTTGGTTTCGTCTGTTTGTACATTGTTTAATAAATTTTAGTATTCTTAGGATGTTTTAAATTTTTAAGGAACTTAATTTGTTAACAAGATTCAAAATTTGCTAGAATTCGGAAATTAAACTTAAGAAAATAGAATTTCATAAATTTCATATAATCATAAGGAGAACAAAAGAATTCATACACAGAGTAGCAAGTTGCAATCTCATAATAATAGCATGAATGAATGAATGCTCATGCGATCTACATGCAGTTAATGTTCTTTATGTCTAATGTCTAGCATGCATGCCTTTCACAATTTCTTTCCTTTGAAATAAACATGATCCTTCATTACTCTAGCGAGCCATACAAAATATTACATCAAGATTTCTGTCCACAAAATTTGGCTAGCTATACTCTAATTCCGATTCTAAACATTTTTCCTTATTCCCGAAAGCATAACAAAATACAGCGAAAAAGAAGGAATAAAATGCTAGCTATCCTGAAATCCTAAGGCAAATTGGCATCCCGCATTGCCTACTACAAAATAAGAAAAATAAGGACTTCACTTGGACTGCATGGGTTTGGCTATTCTTTTAGACTTCACTCATCACTATCATCATCGGAGGTCGAGCTAGGAGGTCGTCTCCTACTAGCAGAACCACCATCGTCCTATCGGACGAACAAACATTGGTATTCCCTCGTAGTCATCCTCCGCTCCTAGCAGTTCGGACTAAAGGCTCTTAGTCTTCGCTTTCTTCCTCTTCCTCCGTTCCTTGCCCCTCCTTCGGGCTTACTTCTTCCTCATCACCTCCTACCTCGGGTTCACCCACTCGGTTCACCACTATTTCAGGTTCTCCCACAGGTTGTCCACCCACATTTTCGACTTCCATAGGCTCAGGGGCCACGGGTTATACTACTGCTAGGTCAAGCACAGGTGGATTTTCTCCCTTAATATACACATCCCTCCATATCATTGGATCTAACTCAGGTTCTACCCTTCTACTATCTTGTATCTCCAACTCCCAATTAAAATCCCACACGATTTGGTTGGGTTCCGGATTCACTTCCACTTCCGGCTCAATGGGTGGGGTAGGGGTTCTAGGAACTACATTTTCCTCCCAATTAGGATCCTCCTCGAGATCCTCTTCTTCTTCTTCTTCCTCCTCTTCATCATTCTCTCCAATCACAGGTGCACCATTCAATTGCATACCTATGTCATTGGCTGGAGGTGGAGCTATCACTCGTGGTGGGAGAATGTCTAAGTAAATCGCATGCCAGGTAATATGGTTCCATGCATCAACTATATTCCATTCGTGGTGGTCATACAAATTGTCATGGGCATACATATATAGGGGTCCTATAGGGATCCACACCCTAAAGTCTGGAGGGGTCCGGTTTCCCCCATTCTTCAAGATAAAGGTAGCCTCCCTAGTCATGGGCTCACGACCATACTCTACCATGATTCTTTCTAGGGTATAAATCGTCTCCAACTTAGTCCAACTCCTCCTCCCCATGCGATCATATCTCAATTGGTCAACCACAGCGACCCACCTAGTGTATCTCAATCCTTCCTTCCACAATTTGAACATTTCCCCTATAGTCCGGGGGTGCCTGGCTAAAGCGAAGTCCTCACACAATTCCCTCAATCTCAACCTATACTCCACCATGGTCTCGTCATTCCTCTTGGTGAAGTGTCTAGCCCGCTCCCTGGTCTCACCCAAGGAGACTTACAACAACATAAGACTCCTAATTAGACTTAGCAAGGAAAATAATTTCAACTCCATTTGAACTTATTAGTTAGATTTCTAAGTTCGGTTTATTTTATTTCTATTGTCTTGTTTTTTAACCTAGGGCTCTGATACCAACTTAAACTGTCACGCTCCATAGGGTATCCTAAACGTAACAGCCCGCCACATACTATATAAGACTCTCGAAATCCCTATTCGAGCCCTTCGGGAGTCTTGTATAGATGTAAAGCGTCCCTTTACGACAATAGAATACTCAATCAATGGAGTTAAGAAGTTTAATGTGGCATTCATTAGCCATAGATAATAAACCAAAACACATATGTTATATATTACAAAAGTCTAAGGGGCATTCCCTCGCAAAATAATATCAAGTCCATTACAGCCATTCAGAGTCTCTTAGTTTCCAACGGAAGTCTATACAAAAGCGAAGTAAACTTCTAAGGGAAACTCCTATCTCCGGTACCTGAGCTGTGGCTTGCCTCGGCCTAAGCCAAATGAACTCGTGCTACAACAAATAGAAGCTATGGGGGCGTAAGCTAACTAGCTTAGTGAGTAAGAACTTCCATATCACAATTTAGATAATTCATTCAAACAAGTGATTATTCAAGCAAATGGTATGCATCAAACAAATGAGTTCAACAAACATATGACCAGCCGGAAATCATATGTGGATGGACTTGCGCCCTCCATCCTGGGTTAGCAGATTAACGAATCCTGCGGTACGACGCCGTTTAAGCTCACGGTCAATTGAAAATAATAATTCGCTTTATGGATCATGATTAACCAACAATTTCGTTTTATGGATCACGATTATCCAACATATTCGTTTTATGGATCACGAAAAACCAACCATTGCTAATGCTCCATCTGTAAGCCCCGGAAAATTTCAATAAATAATTTCAAGATGAACTTCGAAAATAAACCCTAAAAATCACTCCAAATTAAAACCGAATTTCAACTAGTCTTAAATCGCGAACGAATTCGAAAAATTTCCGAATCTTGGGAAAAATAAGAATTCTCAAAAACAAAGTAAGAACTCAACATATTACAATTCCAAAACCACTACGTACGACAAATTCCATACGTGACTCCGATTTATAAAATCGGGTAATATAGAACCCAAAAACGAATTATTAAAAAGTAAATAAAGATTAACTTTCGGAAATGAAACTCAATTCAAAAATTCCGAAAACGTTTTAAATACTTACAAAAATAAAATTTAAAATAAATCTCTCAAATTAATTATGTTATATAAACATAAATATCAGTTTCCAAATTGGCAAAGGTCTAAACTGGAAAATCACCCAGAAACCTTAACCGGAATACAATAGCTTAAGTCCAGCAATATAGCACCCTTAACCGTAGAGGCCGAGGTGTAGTTTACATAAGTAGAATAGCTCGTAGTAATATAAGTTTATTCACAAATATCAGATTGGTAAATTTTTTACCTATCTCGAACCCGTTCGGATACAGACTTTGAAAAGCGTGTCCTGGGACTCGAGATATCAAAAATATACCATTAGTACCGTTAGATTCGTAATTTTATAAGCTTTCTAAATATACTAGTTATATAATTTGTCCGGTTATAAAAGTTACAGTTATAACCTTTTTATCGTATTTTCATTTCTACCGGTAATTAATTAGTCTTTTGCACTATTCATTTTATTTCATTACACAATTTTATTATTATTATTTTTTAATGTATACCCCGGGTTTCCTAGTAATCAAGTAAACTTCGAAAACCAGAAAATGAAACCCTAAATCGATTTAGTTCAAGCTTTGTGAGAAAGGCTTATAAACCCTAGATCCGACTTTCCTTTAGTTTCATAACAAAATAAGTTTTATAAAGTAAATGAATATGAATTATCATTCCAAAGTATATTTTAGACCTTTCAAAGTTTTAAATTCGGGAATTTTTCAATTTCGAGCCTTCCCGAGCTCAACTACGGAAAAGCATGCCCAGGACCACGAACTCAGAAAAATGTTCCGGAATATTCATTAGAACAGTAATTTTATAAGGATTCCAAAAATATCAATTTTATAATTTTCCGAGCTATAAAAATTACAGTTATAGCTTTTCCCGTGTTTTCGTTACAACCGGTAAAGTAGATGTCTTGTCTACTATTCACAAGTACAACCTGCATTACACACTACCCATACCCTATTCTTACATCCTTACAACTACTCATTTCAATTTTCTTTTCCAAGAATTTTTGTCTCTTAATCAATTATCACATTTATTACATTTTAATTATCTAAATTACAAAATTTCAAAATTTCAAAACACACATACACACACACATGGGATGGCCGGCGCCCCCTCCCCCCTTGATTTTCCCTCAATTCAATTTATTTTTACTCCATTTATTCAACTAAAACCCTAATTCATTTCCTATATAAACATATTTTTCTCTCTCTCTCTTCATTTTACTTGTTTCAAATTTTTGCAAAGGAGAAAAACTCTCTCCTTCTTCCTCCTTAAGTGCCGTGAGCCCCCTCCCTCTTCCTCTCACTTTTCAACTCAAATCCCCTTCATTTCCACCTTTGATCTCCATTGGTATGTTGATTTTTAGTCTTGTTCATCCCAAATCTTGTAATGGCAAGATCATTCTTGTGTGTTTTCCACCATTTATCCCAATGAGCATAAGCAAGGGACATGAAAACACTACTACAAGAATCTCAAGCCATCACAAGAAGTGGATCTAGTATTTGAAACAGTTTTGTTTGAAATATCATCTTGTTCATGCATGTAAATTAGAGATCTTGTATATATAATAATGTTCATGCCATGAGATTTATGATTCATGCATTATAGTTAGTAGATCTAATGGTTAGACATCTACATTGTCATTTACATGTATGATCATAGAGTTATTTTGATTTCCATGCATTGATGATCATAAAAATGTAGTCTTGTATGTGTATAGAGATGTTAGATAGTAGATCTTCATATATAGGAGGCAAGAACATTGAAAAATAAAAGATTTTGTTAGTAATGAGTTGTTGGAAATTCGGATGGATTTGGAACCCTACTTCAAAAACCACCAAAATCATATTTAAACTCATATTTCACATGAAAAATGAAGGGTATGAGTAATAGGTATATTGAAGGAATGATTTTCATAAGCTTAGATGAGTTTAGGTATGATAAAAATGTAAAAACAAGAAGTAAAGTTAGAATGAAAAATATTGATTTATGGATGTGTAGTCAAATTCGTAATTTTGGGTGGTGCCCATATAAACACTTAGTATCTAAGCTTAGATGGCATGTTTTATGAGCTAAATGAAGTCTTTAGATAATAGATATATTGGAGCCCCAATTTTTGATACATTAAACAAGTTTTCTCATAAGGAAAATGCAAGAAAAGAAAATGTACAAAATTCGGATTTTTCTAAGTAGCCCATTCAAACACATATTTACTCAATGAAAAATGTGCATTTTTATGCATAAATGGAGGTCATGACTAATATGGATGTTGGGAACTCATTTTTAATTAGGTGATAAATAAATTCTAAAGATAAAATCACAAAAACATTAGGGGATGTAAGATTGGTAATAATGACTTGTTATAAGGAATCATTAAGAAATTTCCTAATAATTAGGAATTCATAAGAGTCCATCATCAAATATCATCAAAACCATGCATCTATAGGGTTCATTACATGATATTCATGTTAGGAATTCATTCATATGTCATTCATGCATGAATCATCAACTAGGAACATTTCTTATCAAAAGCAAAACAAACTTTCAGAATTGGAGGATTTACGGAACAGATCTGATCTTACTGTTCCGTAACCTTAATGTTTTCAAAACTTGAATTTAATATTAGAAATAGATATAACTTTCGAAGTAGAAAGAGATCGATATAAAATTTACGAGATTCCGAGTTAAAATGACCAAGTTATGGTCGTTTTAAGTTGGAATTCCCGCTTAGGACGCGAATTGCGAATTTGATAGTTTGAATGAGATAGTTTGGATTAGTTAAGTGATGAAATGATTATTAGAGTATTTCTTCCTTTTTAGGAGATCCCGAGCTCGATGATTCCCTGCCACCGAATTATTATTACTAGAAGACCGGTGATCCAATGGCCGTGTGAGTTTTCTCCTTGTTTTGTTATCTTGATTGTGCTTGTAGTTAGTTGCATTAGAATTTTAGGAACAAGATAAAAATCGATATGAATGGGGATGGGAGATATGATAAACTGTGATGAATGTATTCCAAAAATACTAAAGCATATCAAAACCACGATTTGATTGGATAACTGCAAACCGTTCATATTATTCCTGTTATATGTGTAATATTGGTTGGTCACTCTAAAGATGTATAAATATTTTTGACCTAAAAAAATTAAATTGGTCATGCATCGCATCGGACATATTGCATTTGGTAGCTATACTCCTACGCAGGTCGATCGGTATGGTCCGTTGTTGCTTCGTTTGGATAACGAGTCCGGTGCTAGAGCTCATTCAGGGGTACTAAGGCGCATGGTGGATGCATTCTTGGATGAGCCTAGCCGAGTCGAGTGCTAAGAGCCGAGGGATTGGGGACTAGATGCGGTCGTATAGACTCAATACCATTCCTAACCTAAGATACGGAGGGTAAATCCGTTCTGTGTGTGGGTTCCGGATACCCATGCATAATTGCTTGCTCACGTGTTTGTTCATGCATAGCATATGATTGATTATAACTTGTTTGTTATGGTACAAAATTAAGGGAATTCTCGCTAAGCTAGTGTAGCTTATACCCCAACAGTTGTTTAAATGAGCAGGTTATCTCAAGAATGCAAGATGGGGACTGAATTGGTTGGAGCCGGGTATGACTCCGGGATTTTGGCAAAGAATACAAATGTTTGAAGTTATCAGCTAGTTTATGATTTGTCTTGTAATAGTTATATAGGGAAGTCTGTGGATGAATGTAATCGAAGTTGAATGATTTGTATTTTGAAGTATAGTGATTTGTATAGGAAGTATAGTAAATTTGTATTTCCTTTACATTGTTACTCAATTGTATCAACATAAAATGTATCATTCCGACGCGTCTCCTTTATGTGTTAGACTCCTTGTAAATAGTATGGAAGCCTTCGCGTGACTGAGGTGGTCATTCTTAGGCTTTAATATTATGTACGGCGGACTGCCACGTTTAGGGTACCCTTCGGGGCGTGACACCATCCCATCATGATATGAATGAGTCTAATTATAATTGAAGTCGAATATAGATTAATTCAATTCTTTTAGGTGACCAACAATTGTTCGCAGACAATCAATATAAAATTCTAGCTAAACAAGCAATAGCTTAACACCCGGTTTCGATATTCCTTAAGTTCCATTTCACACATCAACAGCAGACAAATGTATAATTCCCATATACCCCATCATATATAACCATTTTTATCTTTGCCTACACCACTAATGCCACTATCAATACAATCACAAACATTAATTGAGAGCGGAAGTAATACTCAATCGGCCATGGTTCATCGGTCTTTTAGTAATAGTAATCGGGTGATAATGTATCGTCTTGCTCGGGATCACCTACCAAATAAGATAACCTAATAAGAATCTCATCACTAAACTAATTTAAGCTATACATCTAAGCTACACAAAATCGGAATTCTCGCCATTTGCGGAAGCTCCGACTTAAAATTGCCATAACTTGGTCATTTTAACTCGGAATTTCGCAAATTTTATATCAATTTCTACCTACTTCGAAAGATCTATCCGATTCTAATATAATTTTCAAGTTTTGAAAACATGGAGGTCACGTAACAGTAGGATCATATCTGTTCCATAACTTTTCCGATTCCGAGAAATTGTTTCGCATATGATAAAAATGTTCCTAGTTGATGATTCATGTATAGATGGTATATGAATGAATTCCTAATATGAATATCATGTAATGAGCTCAATATATGCATGGTTTTAATGATCTTTGATGATGGACTCTTATGAGCTCCTAATTATTAAGAACTCCATAATGATCACTTATGAAAAGCGATTCTTTCCAACTTTACATTCCCTAGGGTTTTATGATTTTATTCTTGGAATTTACTTTCCATCTAAATAAAAATGAGTTCTTAATGTCTATACTAATTATAACCTTCATTTATACATAGAAATTTACATTTTTCATTTGGCAAACATGTTTTTAAACAAGCTTTTCACAAAAATCCGAATTTTGAAAATTCCCTTTTCTTGCATTTTCTTTAGGAGAAAACTTGTTTAATGCATCCAAATTGAAGCTTCATTATATCTATTGCCTAAGGACTCCATTTGACTCATAAAACATGCCATCTAATCTTGGATACTAAGTCTTTATGTAGGTATCATCCTAAAATACGAATTTGACTTCCAATCACTATCTCAATATTTTTCATTCTAACTCCACTACTTGTTTTACATTTTTCTCATGCCTAAACTCATCTAAACTTATGAAAATCATTCCCTAAGGGCATCTATTACATATACCTTCCATTTTTTATGAAAAATATGAGTTTTAAAGTGGTTTAGGTGGTGTTTAAGGTAGGGTTCCAAAATCATCCGAATTTCCAACTAAGCATTTCTAACAAAACCTTTTCTTTTTCAATTTTCTTGCTTTCTATACATGAAGATCTACCATCTAACATATCTATACATAGACAAGGCTACATTTTTATGATCATCAATGCATGAAAATCAAAATAACCATATGAACATAAATGTAGATGAAGATATGGATGTCCAAACACTAGATCTACTAAATATAATGCATGAATCATGAGTTTTATGGCATGAACATAAATATCTATGCAATGTTCCTACTTTATATGCATGAACATCATATTATCTCATCAAAACTCCTTTAAATTAAACTCTAGATCCATTTCTTGTGATGGCTTGATATTCTTGTATATGTGTTTTCATGTCCCTAGCATTATCATTGGGATTAAATATGAAAACACACAAGAAAAGTCTTGCCATTACAAGATTTGGCAAGAATAAAGCTTGAAATCATCATACCAATAGAGATTGGAAGTAGAAAAGAAGAGGAATTGAGCTTGTATGTTGTGAGTGTGAGAGGGAGGTGGTCACGGCAACAATGGAGAAAGAAGAGAGGGTTTTCTCTTTAAAAAAAATTTGACAAGTGAAGAATGAGGAGAGAGAGAGAAAAAGGAGCTTATATATGAATTAGGGTTTTTAATTGAATAAAATAGCAACAATAAAACAAATGAGAGGGGAAAGGGGAGTGGTGGGGCTGGCCATAAGGGCTGAGGGAGAGAGAGAGTTTTGAATTTTTTGACAAATTTGTATTTTATGTAATTAAAATGTAATATAAAAATAATTAAATAGAAACAAAAATTCTTGAAAAAGAAAATTGTAATGAGTAGTTGTAAGGATGTAAGAATAGGGTAATGGGTAGTGTTAGTATAGGGTACTTGTGAATAGTAGATAAGACATCTACTTTTACCGGTTGAACGAAAACACGGGAAAAGACTAACTGTAATTTTTATAGCCCGGAAAATTATAAAATTGATATTTTTGGAATTCTTATAAAATTAAGGTTCTAATGAATATTTCGGAATATTTTTCTGAGTTCGTGGTCCTAGGGCACGCTTTTCTGTAATTGAGCTCAGGAAGGCCCAGAATTGAAAAATTCCCGAATTTAAAACTTTCAAAGGTCTAAAATATACTTTAGAACAATAATTCATATTCATTTACTTTATAAAACTTCTTTTATTATGAAACCGAAGGAAAGCCGGATTTAGGGTTTCTAAGTCTTCTCTCATTAAGCTTGAACTGGACCGGATTAGGGTTTTGCTTCTCAACTCCCGGGGTTTTCCTAACTACTGAGAATACTGGAGTTTACACCTGTGATGGTTGTTTATTTACTTTAAAGAAAAGATAATAATCTATGGCTGTGCATTGCATATAGTTTAAGTCGTGTGCCACTCTGTGTATGATTGTGTTACTGTGTACTAGGCTCCGGCTCATCCTTGTTGTTGTTATTCTTTTTTATAGGTATTGTTGTTGTTGATGATGATGATAAGATGATGACTTGATGATGATGTGGATGTTGTTGATGTTGTTGTTCTTATTATTGTTGTTGATGTTGATGTTGATGAGGATGGTGATGGTGATGGTGATGATGATTGATGTGATGATGTTCGTCTCAGGCTTTGGGCAATTCTGAAGATATGGGAGAATGAGTGAAGTGTGATAGGATCGAGATATTACTTGTATTTTGTTTCTTCTTTTGTTTTGTTTTGTAAGAGGACTGAATATATTTATAAATTGTATTTTCTTTTAAGGGTTTGTTAATGCCCAATTGATTGTAAATGATTATCTACCCCTAAGAGTAGATCATAAAGTGTTTTTATAAAGTTGGTTTCTTAGAAAACTGGTTTGCTCTATAGGGAGTAAAAGTTTATAAGTTGTTTTATAAAATTTGATTTTCTGCTGCCAAATCCAGTTATTTAGAAATCTAACTAAACGATTTCATAAATTATAAATTTGGTTTAGCAATATTCAACATAAACACCTTCTTTTAAGACAACCTTACGTATAATTCGTAAGAGTTATACGTGATTGGGGACTTGGTGTGCTTAATTTGAGAATTGAGCATGTCAGGTCTTTACACAACGGGCAACTGTATTAATATGCTACCCGCTATTTGTTGGGGGGGTGGGGGGAGGGGGAGGGGGGGGGCTGTTTTGTTTGGTGGGATGGTTTTTGTGGTATGTGGGTTATACTATATTAATATGCTACCCAATATGGGCCATTATAGGGAAAAAAAAAACTGGTTTTTTTTTTTCAATATTTTGGCAAGAATTTTGTGACATGGGTATGGGTGCATCCTTCTTTCCGTAAGAGAAGACTTAATTATATATTCCTTTTTAATTAGCGAACATCACAATAGCATCGCGGGTATTGAACAAACGATAATAATTATTTGTGACCTTCCAAATTTCGTATTTATTTGAATACTAAGTTATAATTAAAAGACTTCATTCTTTGATATTATAAATAGCTAACTGGTACGTCTAAAAGGTAGGGTTGAGTATAGATTTTAAAGAAAGGTAATTTTAATTATAGAAAATTAACTATTATATTATCATGCAAAATGACAGGTTATAAATGCATTTTTCGAAATATACAAAATTTACATTTATGAATTGCCTGTTTTTACCTTTTCGAAATCACTAGTAATAAATGCAATTTTAAAATTAAATTCAAATTACATTTATTACTTCTAAATTCCAAAGTAATTACAACATACAAAATCATAGATTAATAAATGCTATTCCAAAAAGCAAATTTTAAAATCACATTTATCAACTATGATTTTCTAAACTGTGATTTTTAAAATTGTATACATCATCTAGATGGGCTTTTAAGCGTAATTTTTCAAAACGGAAATTGCATGTTTCATATGTCATTTTCAATTGTATTTTATAAGTATTTTTTATGTGATTGGTGTTTGCTTAAAAATATTTTATAATGAATCAGTAAAAAATAAATATCTCAAGTTTTAACATTATCATTTCTAAATTATTTTATGGTTTAAAAAAATATACACTTAATGTTTTAGTTATAATTTTGGAAGTTGAAAAAAAAAATGTATTAACACCTGAAAACATTAAATGTAGTATTAGCTGCCTCAATAACAATATATGTATATATATATATAAATCATAAATTCATATAATATCATATACATTTTTAGAGAATTAATAAATAACCTTCACTATATCGAAAGGGAATATACTAAGGAAAGCCTGACCTTTCGATGTTGACCACCCATTAATTATTCTCATAAAAGTCATATGTGCATCGACAACGTTTTCTATGGAAATTTCGCCTGACGTGCTCCACCAGTTGAGTCAAGTCCTTGTCGTTTATCAAAGCAGACGTTTATATACTGTTATTAGTCAACATGTTCCCTTGATTTTCATATTTTCCTCTGGACCACACAGAATGAAAGCTCGGCCTATGGTTTCATGTCCATCTGCTAGGTTAAAGCACAAAGCAGTTGTTCGTTCTTTATTAATATTCAAATTATGATGGCTGTGTAATGCGGGGAATTTCCATAAATTATGTTAGAAATTAGAAAGTTAAATTTTCATGGAAATAAAAGATACTAAAGACAAGATTATATGATATAAATCAAATTTTTATTGACATATTTATATCAATGTTATCAGATTGGACCGAGAGATGATCTAGATGTGCTAAAGAGTCGAATTGGATTCAATCGAGGGCTGAACCGGGATCAATTAAAAATGAAAATTTAAGTCATATTCTAATTATAAAAAGCGAAATTCATATCTTAAAGTGGAAACTATTTGATTTAAGATTCTAATAGCAATAGCAATGACCAAATAATATATCCCTTTCTTCATTAACTTTTATGATTTTATATTTTTTAAAATCTAATTAGTTAAAATAATAGGATAAATGAATAAACAAGGAACAAAGCAACCTACCCAAAGCCAATGTCTAGTCCAAAAGAACATGTGGGTTAGTAAAGTATTTTAATATTTGATAATATGTCTTGAAAATATTAAGTGATACAATGGTACTGGACTAAATCCAATAATATAAATTATTAGTAAAATTATGTTGAGTGCATATAGAAGAATAAGATCCACTTATGGGTATAGAAAATTTATTGCAAATTTGGTGGGAATTAGTGAATTGTTTCATGTCTCTACACTTGACTCCAAAAATTAAAAAAAAAAATTACTTAGAGCATTGAAGAAGAAATTATTTCATAAATTTAAGCCTTACTTAAAAATAAATCTAAATAATTCCCCATGGTACCATTATGAGGAGTTAAATGTCAACTCGAAGACAACCACAATCTTAATGTTGTTTTATAATCAAATATAAAAGTTAATATTTAATAAAATATAATAATTTTTATATCAAATGTAAAAGTTAATATTTAATAAAATATTAAATAATTCCCCACTAGTGGAGATGACTCTTCTTTCTTTATTATTATTATTTTTAATAAGAGGTGCATTTTGACCTAGTTGACTCGACTAAGTCAATCGGGTCTGGCCGGGTTTACAAAAAAATGGTTCACTTATAGGAATTGGCCTACTCTTAAGGTCGATCCTAGTTAAACCAAATTGAACTAGCCGGTCTGGTCCGGTCTTTATAACATTGGTTTATATAACCATAAAGTATAGAGTGAATCATTAAATCCTTTGTGTAGATTGGTTAATTAGTAATAGTTTTAAAAATAAAATGTGTAAATAGCAAATACCATATATGCATTAAAAATTAATTTTATGAGATTTATAACCTAAACTCTAAATTTATTTTTGTTGAGGTAAATGACATTAGAAGGTTCCAACGTTTGGGGGTAAGTTCATTTAAGGCCCCAACGTTTCTAGTGGTTAAAAAAAGGTCCCAAGTTTGGGGATAAGTTCATTTAAGGTACTAATATTTGAAGAAGTATGTCAGTTTAGGTCCCCAAGGATACGTGTCAATAGGCTTAAGTAATATCTTTCAGATGTCATAAATGATTCATCTTTTATGTATTATAGACTTTAATTCTCATAGTCTACAAATAATTTTCTTTCAAAACTATCCAAAGTGTCTGATTATATATGTTTTATCATGAGTTATAATAAAAAGGGTAAACTTGTCAAGTTTTCATAAAGTTTTCCTCAATAATTGCTAAGATGTTATTTTCAAAACTATCCAAAGTGTATGACTACTTGCAAAAGAAGCAATTGGAATTTGAAAATTTATATTGGGTGGACATCGTTATCAATAGAAAATAAATCAAAAGATCTTAAAAATCTGCTATACTAATATAATTTAATATAATTAGTACAAAATATCTTTTATCAAGAACAAAACAAGATAACACAATTTCTTTTGCTTCCATTTTATATTAAAATCCTCTTTTTCATTTTACCTACGTTTACAACTAAGACATGAATCACTTCTTCAAACTCTCACTATTAATATTAGAAAATCTCTAAGAAAACACATACAATACTACTTCATATTTTTGAAGAAGAAGGTAAGCAATCACATTGAACACATAAGCTAAACTAAAGGTAATTTTATTTTTAAAGTAACGGTAAGTTATCTTTGTCAAAAACACTAGAATACACAAATATTTATTGTTTAAGAGTAAAACACTAAGCTTGGCAAATATCATAAGATAATAAAGTAAAACTGAATTTATTAAGGAATAATAAAGACATATGCTTACTTATCAGTGCATTTTGTCATGCCCAGAGGGTATCCTAAACGTGGCAGTCCGCCGCATATAACATTAAAGCTAATGAATGACAATCCGTAGTCACACAAGAGCTTCGATATCATATGCAAGGCGTGCTTCCAAGATAGTAGGAGACTCATAGGGGTATTACGTTTAAATAGATAGCAAAAGCAAGCATAAACTTAAATAAATAATTGATAAGATCTTCATTCCATAATAAGTTCGTACATCATCTTAGGGCATTCCCGCCTTAAAGTCTTTAATCAACTATACTAATAACAAAATAAATATATCTATCACATACGTCTACTATAGAGATTTTTCCTAAGTCTATGTTAAAACTAAAAATACATAAACTTTCTCCAAAAACTCCTAGTAGCGTAAGCTCATACCTGGCACACTGGGCTCCTCGGGCCAACCATAGGTAATTATATGTAATAGAAAACTATGAGGGCATAAGCAAATCTTGCTTAGTGAGTATTCTTAACTATATAACATTTCCATATGACACCAAGTCATTTAATTCAAGCATATGTAATGCATCAATCCATGATCAACCAAATACACAAGATTAACTGGAAATCGAGTGTAGCATGGATTTAATGCCCTCCATGACAAGGGTTGGGTGGTTACAGGCCCATACAACCATCAATATTTGTAGATTTATCGGCCCTGCTTGCCTATAGACTTCTTGGCTCCTACTGGCCCATGTAGACTTACCGGCTCCTACTAGCCACCACTACACTTCCTCTTCCCCACACGGAAGAATAGTAGTGAAATAATGCGACTCACAAGCATGATATGCATGAATGAATTTCAATTTACCATTCAACCATATAAGTTGGATTCATGTTAAGGTGATCAACCATAATTTCATCAAATCAATACGAAAGTCACACTTTTATTTAACATATCGTCTTTCGATATACTTAATTTTCATTCAACAATTATTTCATAACATTTGTTCATTTATCTTTTCCTAAATTTCTAGTTCCACTAATTATAAGCACAAATAAGGAATGTAACTTAGGAAAAGAATTAACTCACTCCATAATTCGGTAGGTCTAAATCGAAATAATCCTCTGGATAGATATCTCGGGTCCTCGTCACCTAAAGAGATGAAATAACAAAATAAATCTTTCATACAACTTCAATTCTTGAAGGTTCTAAATTTCTCTTAAAATCGCGGTAAAAATCGTTATAGAAGGAAATTCCAATTTAAAATGGCATAATTTACTCATTTAACTGGGAATTTCGGGTATAATATACCGTTTTTACCTACTCAAAAGATCTATGCATTTCTAAGCTTATTTTTTAAACTAGGTCGTTTGGGTTCCGAAAGATAGCGACCAGATTTGCCACGAATTTTGTAAAAAACTTGTTCTCCTTCTTGTAAACAAAGCTCATTTGAAAAGATAAGTATTTCAAGTATTTTGCAAACTTTTTGAAAAGGTATATACATATATGTAATGACTCATACCAATGTATGAAGTAAATGAAGTTGTCTCAACTTATGGAAGTAAGATTTCAAAAGACTTGAACTTGAGATTTATTAGAATATTTATTTTACTTTTGAAAGACCTTGAGTTGTTTGTGATAAAATATTCTTTTTCTAAATTTAATTTCTTTAATTCCTAAAGAGTGGTTTTGTTTTCTTAGATTCCAACAATTTGGTAAAAGTTATGACAATTTTCTCACAAGAATATTTTAGTTCTTGGTTTCTTGGATTATTTTACTTTTGAAAGACCTTGAGTTGTTTGTGATAAATATTCTTCATAAGTCTTTTGTATGTTTGTAAAATCTCTTATAAGTTTCCTCTAAACATTAACTCCATATTTTACTTCTAGAGAAAAACATATATCTTAAGAAAACATTTCCTTCATTTTTTTTGTTGAGACAAAACCATTATGTTCATGCATGAATATAAATCATAAGCTATGAAAATATGTAAAGAATATAATAACTTAAAAGAATAGGCATATGAAGAAATAAATCAAGTATTGGGACCTTAGTTCATCAAGGTATCCGGGACTAAGAAATGACTAGTCCCGAAAAAAAGAAAAGAAAAAGAATTGTTTTGAATTGATGAGGACAAGTTAAGACTAGAATGATAGTCTTAAAATCAACTTGAAATTAAATAAATTGCAATGAAATAAATAATTGCATGAAAGGTAAATAAATTGCAAGACTATGAGCTTATATGCTCTAAATATATATATAGCTATATGATATATTAGATAGTTATGGACATAAAGGAAACATAAATGAACATAAAGGAATTATGATTATGAACAAAACAAAGTAGAACCTATTGTTGCTTTCTTAACCTCATGGTTTTAGAAAACACACACTAAGCTCATACTAAGTAGATGAACATAAAGAAATCTTGAAGGAATTCTTACCTAAAAGAAGCTAAACTAAGAGAACTTCTTGAAAGAACTCTTGAGAGATTTGAGAGAATTTTGGTATAATAACTTTAAAGAAGAAGTGGTGTGAAAGAGTGAAGGTATGAGGGGGTATTTATAGAAAAATGTGGGAGATAATTTGTGTTAATTAAATAAATGAAAAACAAAACAAATTGAGGGCATCAGAAGGGGGCCGGCGCAATTTCAAGCATGGGGAAGACCAAAAATTTATTTTTTTGTTATTTTGTTAATTAAAAAGTAAGAAATGAAAGATGTGAATTGTATTGGAAATGAAAATGTATAAGAAATAGGTGTATGGTTTGTAAGAGTAGTTATAAGAAAAAGTAGAGAGATGAATAGTGTAGAATAGTAGAAAATAGTGTAATGTAAAAGTATACATGACAATTAATGTCGGTAGTAAGAAAATACGCGTATAAAAGCGATATATGATATTTTTAGCTACCGAAAAATTACAAAATTGATATTTTTAGAAATCTCATATTTTTACGAGGTCTAACGGTATATTCGGAATATTTTTCTATTCTGGTTTCCGGACACGTTTTTCAAGACTATGCCCGATCGGATTCGAAGGACACTCGAATTCCTTCAATCTGATATTTTTATTAACCTATAGCTATGATGAACTATAGTAGCTAACTTTTCCAACTTCGTTTTCTAGGGCTTGAGAAAACGGCAATGCCGGAGTTAAGCGGTTACGGTAAACTAGGGTTTTTGTTGACTTAAGAATCCGTTTGACTTCTAATTAGGGTTTAGGTCTTTAATTTGGATCCGAAAATTCGGGGACTTACACATTTGACTATGTCTAAGAGTTGTAGTATGACTTTGCTTAACAAACACAGACATGATAGTTTATGAAGCAAAACAAAGAAAAGCTACACTAAACATTCATACTTAAACTATGGTCGCATGAAAGACAAATAGAATTAAGTTTAACTAGTAGATTTACTAGATATAGTTATGCTTGAAGTAGTTATTCTAACTCAATCTTTATTTGTGTTTTGACCACGAATCTGTCTAAAGAGAATTTAATTTGTTAAATGAAGTAAAATAAGTTTGTTGTTTTGACCACGAGACAAAGCACGGCTAAATTGTGCTCGCAGTTCTGAACTACGGTAGATGTTGAGTGAAATTGAAGTGAAATGTTTTTGCTTACAACTTCAATTGCGACTCGGATCACCCCTATGGTTGACCTTGCAGTTGAAGCTATGACATATACAATGATCGTGATTTCTTCCCTATCTAGCCGTGGTCAAAATAAAGCTCGTGATTGACCCCGTGATTCAAAAACTATAACTTTTCTTAAGATTTCTTAAACCTAGATTTTCAAATTCTTTTTGCTTTTTGGGACACTATCCCCTTAAGCCCTATCCACTAACCGGCTAGCAAAACCGCCGTATTCATAGCACCTTATAATTCCTTAAAGAAAATTAAACTAAGGAAAGTAAAACATGAGTTTAGGACACATAGGCACTAATAGATTTTTGTTCAATTACAAGCTTTGTCATGTATGTTTGCTATCTTATAGGAATTGTAGATCAAGATTAAAACTTTCCATAGACTATTTTGACAGCTAAGGAAAAAATGTGCATGCTAAAAACTCTAATCTTTTCATTTTATTTGTGTGTGTAAAAGAGTGGCACAAGCACTAATTACAAGGATAATGGTTGTGTATGGGGATGTGAATAATGCATGATATATTGTTTCTAGATGAATAACAACTTTAATATTAAAAATGATAACCATCTGCTTGGTATTGATTGTGTAAAGTGTATTAATGATTGTTTGACAATTATAGGGTCATTAATTAATCTAGTATAAATCTTAATTGACCATTACATAAAATAGACAAGCATTATACGACTGCATAAATTGCATTTAAATGGTATTCAAATCACGTATTAACATTTCGGTTCTATGGTAATTATGAGTTTTTCCAGTGAATAAAATGAAATTCTAGTTTTACTAAAGGCTACCACTGTTTTGGCTCCACAAGAACTAAGGAGGCACCGAAAGACGTCACATGTGGTATTTACATGAGATGGTTAATACTTGGTGGAGTTTTTATGTTCTAAGGTTAAGTTAAGTTATAATACTTATATATATATGTATAATAAATAAGTTTGAAAACAATTTCTCCTTCCTTAGTTCTTAGTCCCTTCTGGACATGAATTACCAGAATTGGTTCCTTCAACTCCCAAGAGAGGGCGTAAATCTTCATTTGTTTGGATTTCAGCCATTTAAAATGTATTTATCATATATGAATGATTGTTGCATTGCATGTGTTTATTAATTAAACCTGCATGAAATTGTTTGTATTTTGTTAAGATCTGGTCATTCACTAAGCTATTGTTTGCTCACCCTCCGATAGAGTTGTGTGATTATAGGGATCTCTAGATGATAAGTATTCTAAGAGCCTTAATAATTGTGCATTATTGATCATATTTTATAAGATATTTGTTGTTCTACTCAAGAAAAGGGTACTTATTGATAAATAATTTATTTTAGGGATAAATAAAAAAATAAGTGGACTTTTTAAAGGATTTATAATGAAACAAGCAGAGATTTAGTGAAGTTTTGGAGCATCAATGTGATATCAAGAGTACATAAAGAAGTACACAACCATTGTACAATTTTTGGAGAAATAACGAGAAAAATGTTGAGTACCATGACTACACGACCCACATACATGAATGGTATATATCGAGTAGTTGTAGACCCCTGAAATTTCGGTTAATTTTAAGTTTCATCTTAGAATTAAAAGTTAACCGGAAACCTAAAGGTCAACAAAGACTAGTACAAACCGTAGAATTTATATCCAGCATTTTCGTATTCTTTAGCCCTAGAAACGAAGTTGAAATAATTAGTGATAATAGTTCATATTAATATGAGGAAACGTAAAAATATGAGGTTTGCGAATTTCGAGTGTCCTTCGAACCTAAACGGGATCAGTTCTCGAAAAGTGTATCCTGGAGCTTAAAATAGTAAAAATATTCAAATAACACCGTTAAGACCGATTTAATACAAAGATTTCCAAAATATCAGTTTTATAATTTTTCGGTAACTAAAAATAACAGATATTGCAATTATATGCGTATTTTCTTACTACCAGTATTTTACTAGTCATATTTACTTTACATTACACTATTTATTTATCTCTACTTTTTCTAACACTACTGTTACAACTCTATAAACCTATTATCTTTACTTTTTTATCTTTCTCATAACTTTACATCACATTTACTTTACATATTATTACTTTTAATACATAAAATTACAAAAAAAACAAATCTCTCCCTCTCTCTTTCCCTAGTGGTCGGTGCCCACCACACCACTCCCCCTTACTCTCTCATTTTTTTTTTCAATTTTTTTATTTAAATCACTCAAAATTCACTCCCATTTTCCTATAAATACCCCCCTCCTCTTTCACTTCACTCACACATCTACTACCCATAAAATTACTCCAAATCTCCTATCAAACACTCTCCCAAAACTGTCCCAAAATTTCTTCGTAAAACTCTCTTCTACTACCATTCCTACTTTAGTAAGAAACCTCTCAAATCTCTCTTACCATGTCATGTAACTTTACATGATCATGGTGTGAGTTTCCAAAACTTAATGTTATGGAAGCTACACTATGTTCATGTATTGTCTTGTCCATGAATATGTATTATATATTTTTATGTTGTTATTTTATTTTGCTCATATTATTGTTGATATTATGTTAACCTTTTATATATATTTAACCTAAATATAATTATGTACTTACATATATAATCTTTAGAGTATATAAGCTCATTGTTATTTATTTACTTCCATGTTATACAATTTATTTACTTATTTCATGTTGTTTTAAGTCTAGTCTCTAGTTTTAGACTTGTCATCATCAAGTCAAAACAATCTTTCCTTTCTTTTCTTTATTTCTTTTGGGACTAGTCTATTCTTAGTCCCGGGATACCTTGATGAAGCTAAGGTTCCCAATACTTCACATTTCCATTAACTTGCTTATTTTATTACTTATTATGTCTTTCTTTATGTTTTCATAATTTCATGATTCATATTCATGATCATGCATGAACATATTGATTTTTGTTCTCAACAAGATAAAGAAGGAAAGGTTTTCTTAAATAGAAGTTCTTTTCCAAAATAAATGTTGTCATGAAGGAAATGATTTTTCATAAAAACTTAGGAATCTATCTTAACTAATCTTGTCTAAAAATCCAGAGGAGTTCATTATAAATTTTAGTAACCAAAGAACATAGAAATTTTTAGCCGACATACATACACTTTACAAAATCATAAAAATAGAAAAGTATCCTTTAAAAATTAAAATTTCAAATACTTGTTTAACAAAAATTTTACTAAACTTCATTTTTCCACCAATACTTTGGAATATAGAGGAATAAACTAGTTTGACAAAACACCAAGAAAATTTCTTTCATAAGAATAAAATGATCTTAAGGAATAAAATTAATGAACAACTTAGGAAATCTTCTTTTTGAAATAACCTTTAGGAAATGTTAAGAAAGTATAAAGTTTGATAAGATTTTAACTACTTTCCAAAAAGTATTACCCTCTCAATTCCTAGAAAATAAGAAACTTAGAAAAGCAAAAATCATTCTTTTGAAATTTAGAAGACTAAGGAAATGAAATTAAGAAGGAGAAAATACTCATTTAAAATAACTTAATAACTTTCTAACAAGCTAAAGTAGAAATTTTCAAAAGTTTTGCTTTTCCAAATTTTTAGAAGACTTTGCTTTTACAAAAATTCATGGTTGAAGACAACTTCATTAAATTCATGCATTTGATATGAGTCAACATACATATATACATTTTAAAAGTCTTTTCAACCTGTCGAGCCTGTATTTTTTCCAACTTATCTGGTTCATTTCTCATAACCCGATTCACATTAAACCCGAACCCATTTAACATGAATCCTCGACTAGGAGTTAAAAGAAATTTTAATTTTTGAAAACTTTTTAGAGTCGCCACCCGATATAAATCGGGAAAAAATAAAAAGCTAGGATCAATGGGTCGGTTGATCCTAACTTAGCTACTAGCCTGCGAAAATTTGATTTGAAAAATCAACTTTTAAAACCAGATATCATGGATTCGGGGGCTAACCTATTAAAACCAAATTTGGTTACCACTTTTGGAATTTCAAATTTATAATTTATCCTTTTCATGCTCAAAAAACTCAAATAATACATTATGAAACAATATTCACAAATCACATTATTCATTTTTTTTTATTTTTATGTGCTTTATTCATTTTATTATTATTTTTTTTAGAATATGAATATCAACAAAAACATATTATATTTACAAAATATTTATTCACAATATTATAAAAAAATATTTTTTCATTTTTTAATGTCGCCCCGCAGGTGCCTACGTACTCGCTAATCGAGATCAGACAAAACGTAGTTCTTTTTAAAAAAAATTTAATTTGTTGATCAATTTTAATTTTTGAACTATTCTCAATTTAAGTTCATTAAATTTTATATTTTTATGAAAATCATTTTTGATGGTCCTATGATCTAATCAATTGATTTTCATTTCATGAAAACATATTTTTCTAAGTCCAAAAATCATTTTTTATTATTTATTTTTTTAAAAAAAATTTTGGTTTTGGAAAATCCAATTTTATCATTTTTATTTATTTTGTTTACTTATTATTATTATTATTTATTTTTTTTTAAAAAAAATCATCACATAAATTCACAACATATTCAGAATATTTCACAATATATTAAAATTATTTTTCATGCATTAAATACACATTTCTAAAAGCAATTTATACTAAAAATATTCAAAAATATCAAAAATATCAAAAAAAATAAATTTATATAAAAAATAATTATTTTGATTTTTCTAGATTTTTCTGTATTTTTTTGAATTTTTCTGAATTTTTTATAAATTTTTATGAATTTTTTACTATTTTTTGCTATTTCTTATTATTTTCTGAAATTAATTATATAATAAACTAATAATATAATAATGCGAATTGACCTGGACCATTGGATGAAGCGGACGAGATCTGGAGCGTCGATCGTGCTGACCGATCTGGATCGTCTGATCTTGTTGACTCGATCTGAGCCGTCTGATCGCTTGATTGAATCTAAGCCGTCTGATCGCTTGATTGAATCTAAACCGTCTGATCGCTTGATGAAATCTGGGCCGTCTGATCGCTTGATTGAATCTGGGCCGTCTGATCTGCTTGATCAAATCTAAGCTGCTGATCTGCTTGATTGAATCTGGGCCGTCTGATTTGCTTGATTGAATCTGGACCGTCTGATCAGAGCTGACCGTTGATCGTTGACCGTTGACCGGGCGGGTTGGACTTCGGATATTCGGGTCGAATTTCGGGTCGGATCCGACCCGATCGGGCGAAGAAGACGAAGTCGCGACTTTTCGGGGCGGATTCCGGCGGCTGTGGTGGTTGACGGGCTGGAAGCTTGTCGGCCCGACTCCTGGTGCGACGGCGCGTCCTCTGAAGGTGTGGTTCGCGCCCAGAACGGCGGCAAGGGGCGGTTCCGGCGGTGGTTGTACGGCGGCGCAAATCCGAAAATTAAAAAAAAATTTGCAGAGGTTAATTTGATCAAATCCAAGCACACTAAAACATCAAAATCAAGTTTTAACATTCCTAAAACACTCAATTTTGATCAAATCCGATCCAATCACTTCGAATTTGAAAAATTCGAATTCTATACCCTAAATTCGAGAATTTCGAATTGGCTTTGTTATGTATGTGTTTTCTTGAAATTGACTTGTGCCTTTTGCTCTAGACCCCCTATTTATAGGTTGCAAGCTCAATTTTACGTTTCGAACAGTTTCAAAAATGAATCGATTTTTGCCTCTTTGTTTTTCACGAATTTAATTCGAAAATTCGTGATTGATTTGCTTGAACTGAGAATTGATGATTGCTTTTTCATATCCTCCATCAGATCATCCATTATGGGTAGATTAATTGCCCAATTTTTCCAATTCTTGTAACTCCCCATTCACGTACAATTGAATGCCTACAAATTGTATTTTTTTCCAATTTTTTAGCACGAATTTTGTGACTTCTGAGTTGTTTTTGTTCATAAATTGTGCACTAATCTTTCATATTCCATAACCACTTTGCAAGTGCTTCATCAATTTCAACAATTAATGTTGTTTTGTCAGTTAAAAACTGATGCAAAGTAAGGCAAAAGTCACTTTGAGAAAGATGAAAAGGCAAAAAATTTGCCTTTGCTAGGGTTTGAACCTGTGTCCTTGAGCTTGGGTATGTGTGTGGGTCAATGTGTTTAACCAACAGGCTATTTGGCCAGTGCCTTGATCACTTAGCCAACTTCATCAATACTTAAGGCTTTTGGAAAAAATGAGTTTAATTTAAGCCTTAATTAATTGGGCAAAAATTGGGTGTCTACAGCTGCCCCTCTTTGTGGTAAAGTTTGAACAAAACTTTTGCCACAAAGACAAAAAGATAACCAATTTTTGCTTAGGTTCTCCTTCCAAATTTTATTTAAGGAGATTTTTATCTTGTGCTAAACTATCTGTCGAGTTTAGATTTTGAGATTTGCTAGGTCAACTGTCGGACCTAGACTTTAATTTGGTCATTTGCCGGACCTATGGGCTTTGGTTTGGTCATTTGCCGGACCTATGGGCTTTGGTTAGGTCATTTGCCGGACCTATGGGCTTTGGTTACCATGGATTTCTGACTTCTGTCTTGATCGCTATCTTGGATAGATTTCTGAATGCTGTCTTGATTACCATCTTTAGTAGATTTCTGAATTTTGTCTTGATCACCATCTTTAGTGGATGGATTTCTGAACTCTGTCTTGATTACCATCTTTAGTAGATGGATTTCTGAATTCTGTCTTGATCACTATCTTGAGTGAATGAATTTCTGAATTTTGTCTTGATCACTATCTTGAGTGAATGAATTTCTGAACTCTGTCTTGATCACTATCTTGGATAGATTTCTGAAATCTGTCTTGATCACCATCTTTAGTAGATGAGTTTCTGAATTTTGTCTTGATTACCATCTTGAGTGGATTTTGTGTTTGGTCAGTACTAGACAATCTGTTGAGTCTAGACTGAGGGGTACTTGTGAATTTTTAGTCCACTGGGAGTTTTTATGATAATTTTGGTTCTATATCCAAAAAGCATGGTTCAATTTTCTATCAAAATTAGTTATCCTTGCAGTAATATTTTCTTTCAAAATAAGAACAATCAATAGACCAAACTGTATAAGTGCATTCAGTCAGTATTATAAGATGCTCAGACTTCTTTGTCTGATGATTCAAATGGTGTTTGGTTGTAAATTTATTTGGAAGAATTTTGTGGGTTAGGCTTTGATTTGACTTTAAAGAATTTCAGGCTTTGATTTGACTTCAGAGAATTTCAGGGTTTGATCCGACTTCAGAGAATTTCAGGGATATCAACTTTGTTTATAATTAATCAAAATAAAATCAATTGATCACTTGAAATGACAAATTTTATTGATCAAGGATAATATAACTTTACAGCATCGGAGTTCACAGGATCCTTTAAATCGGGTCCATTCATTTGGGAAAGGATTAATGCTCCTCCCGACAAGACCTTCTTCACTATATATGGTCCTTCATAATTTGGTGTGAACTTTCCTCTGGAATCTTGCACATTTGGCAGCATTTTTCTCAGAACCAAATCACCTTCTTGGAAATTTCTTGGCTTAACTTTCTTGTTAAATGCTCTAGCCATCATTTGTTGATATAATTGCCCATGACACATGGCAGTCAATCTTTTTCATCTAAAAGATTTAACTGTTCAATTCTTTGTCTAACCCATTCAGCTTCTTCGAGCTCTGTTTCAGCCAGTACTCGGAGCGAAGGAATCTCAACTTCTACTAGTAAAACGGCTTCATTCCTATACCAAGGAATAGGGCGTTGCCCCAGTTGATACTCTTACAGAGGTTCGATACGCCCTCAATGCTAATGGGAGCATTTCATGCCAATCTTTGTATGCAATCGTCATCTTCCCAATGATTCTCTTGATGTTTTTTTTGGCGGCTTCTACTGCTCCATTCATCTGTGGGCGATATGGAGTGGAATTCCGGTGTTTAATCTTGAATTGCTGACATAAATCAGTCATTGCATTGTTGTTCAAATTTGTACCATTATCGGTAATGATACTTTCTGGAGTTCCATATCGAGCAATGATATCTCTTTTGATGAATCGTACCACAACGGCTTTTGTCACACTGGCGTATGAAGCAGCTTCAACCCACTTGGTGAAGTAATCGATCGCAACTAGTATGAATCGATGACCATTTGAAGCTTTTGGCGATATTGGCCCGATTACGTCTATTCCCCACATTGAGAACGGCCATGGTGTTGACATTGACTGTAATTCCTTCGGAGGAGCATTTATCTTGTTTGCGTAAATTTGACACAAATGACAAGATCTCACATGTTTGATACAGTCTGATTCCATGGTTAACCAGAAATATCCTAGCCTCATAATTTTTTTAGCTAGCATATATCCGTTCATATGAGGTCCACATACTCCCTCATGAACTTCTTCCATTAATTTTTGAGCTTCTTTTTCATCTACACATCTCAACAGGGTTGTATCGAATGACCTTCTGTATAAGGTATCTCCGCTTAACAAAAATGACTTGCCAGACGCCTCAATGATTTCTGATCCTTTTTTGTAGCACACTCAGGATAGCTACCTGTTTGCAAGAAAATTTTGATATCTTGAAACCATGGTTCGTTTGATTCAATCACAGCACAGAATGCGGGTTCACTTCTTATTCGGACTTGCAAAGGTTGTATTCTTACTCCTTCAGTGAATTGGATCAAAGAGGCCAGAGTAGCCAATGCATCAGCAAATTGATTCTGAGTTCTCGGCACATAAGTGAAGGAAATTTCTTTGAACTTCCTGCTAACTCAGCCAAGTGATTATGATAAGGAATCAACTTGGGATCCTTAGTTTTGAACTCGCCTCGAGTTTGGAAAATGATAAGTGATGAATCTCCAAACACTTCGAGCTCCTCGATATTCATTTGAATTGCCATTTCTAATCCCATGATGCATGCCTCGTATTCCGCTACATTATTTGTGTAAGGAAACATTAATCTGGCTGATGCCGGGAACTGTTCTTCTTTTGGTGAGATAAGGACTGCCCCTATTCCACACCGTATACGTTGGCTGCTCCATCGAAATACAACTTCCAACTGTTGCTTTCGACTTCTGTTTCTGTATCTGATGCCTTCATCTGGAAACTGATCTTGTTCCTTTAATTCTTCATCATCAACTGGGCTTTCTGCGAGTTGATCAGCTAAAACTTGTCCTTTGACTGAACTTTGACTTACATAAATGATATCAAATTCAGAAAGTAGCATCTGCCATTTCGAGATTCGACCAACCAAAGCCGGTTTGCGTGCTAAGTATCGCAATGGATCATGCTTCGTAATCAACTCGATCGAGTAAAGAGCGTATACTGTCTAAGTCTGTGCATAACCCATACTAATGCACAGCAGGTTTTTTCTATCTCTGAATACTTTTGTTCTCCATTTGAGAATTTCTTGCTCAAGTAGTAAACAACTCTTTCTTTTCCTTCCTCATCTTTTTGCCCAAGCACACAACCCATGGATTCAGGAAGAATTGTCAAGTACAAGAACAACGGTTTCCCCGGTTTTGGAGTAACCAGTACTGGTGGATTCGTCAGATATTGCTTTATCCGATTAAAGGCTTTTTCACATTCGTCATTCCATTCAATTAGGGCATTCTTCTTCAGCAGTTTAAACAGCGGTTGGCACTTATCAGTCAACTGTGATATGAATCGAGCAATGTAATTCAATCTTCCCAAGAGGCCTCTGATTTCCTTTAATGTTTTTGGTGGAGGCAAATCCTGAATCGCCTTGACTTTATCAGGATCGATTTCTATCCCTTTTTGGCTAACCATGAATCCTAATAATTTTCCAGATGTCACTCCGAAAGTGCATTTTTCTGGATTCAATTTCAACTGAAACCCTTAATCTTTCAAAAAGCTTCCTTAACACCACTACATGATCCTCTCCTTCCTTTGTCTTGGCGATCATGTCATCTACATATACTTCCACCTCTTTGTGCATCATATCATGAAGTATAGCAAGCATTGCTCGTTGATAAGTTGCCCCGGCATTCTTGAGACCAAAAGGCATGACTTTGTAACAAAAGGTTCCCCAGGCTGTAACGAATGTGGTTTTGACCTTATCTTCTTCGGCCATTAATATCTGATTATACCCTGAAAATCCATCCATGAATGAAAATAGATGATTTCCAGCGGTATTGTCCACTAAAACATCGATGTGAGGCAATGGGAAATTATCTTTCGGGGTTGCTTTGTTTAGATCTCTGAAATCCACACAATTCTCACTTTCCCGTTTTTCTTAAGTACTGGCACTATATTTGATACCCAATCCGAATAATCAGAAACCTCAATGAATCCTACTTCAAGCAACTTTTTTACTTCATCCTTGATTTGGAGGAGTAAATCCCTAAATCGCCTTAATTTTTGCTTTATAGGTTTAAAATCCTCCTTTGTTGGCAATTTGTGAACCACAATGGATGGGTCTAAACCAGGCATATCGCTATACGACCATGCAAAAACATCCAAGTATTCGGCTAGTAACTTGGTTAAATCTTGTGCCGTGCTCTCAGGCAATTTTCCCCCTATCCTCAGATTCCTAGGGTTTTCGCTTGTTCCCAAATTAATCACTTCAATGGTTTCGGGAATTTCAATCCTTCCTTGTTCAAAATTTTGCCAAATTTCTTGTGTTCTAAATTGATAATCAATATCATCTTCAACATCTAACCCAGTAGAGTTAGAGGTGATATTGATATTTTCATTAATTATACGCGCGAGATATCCCTGAACTTCATCACAATTGTCGATCTGGTTGAATATGAATGAGGAATGTATGAGAATATGTGAAAGCACAAACGGAAATAAATTTCATTAAACTGGGACGGTGTTTAAGTACACTTATTTGAGCATCACATAATACTGAAAAACACAAAACACAAATCTAGTCTTAGATAAGTTCTTACTTAAAAGACTTAATACTAGCGCAAGGCACAGAGAACCAATTTCTCAAGATCATTTCTTTGGATGAAGCATCTTCTTTGATATCATCTGGCTGCTGGATATGATGTGGCTTTGGAAAGGAATGGCTGATGTGAGGATTTTGATGATTGGATCATACTTCCTTGTCGAGCTTCCTCCTTCTCATTTGGTTTTTCATTTCTGCCACTTCAGCACAAGTGGGGGAATAACCCAGTCCAAAGGTTCCCACCTGAGTTTTTTTCATCATTCATCATACAGACTTCGTCAAACATTTGGAGCCCGAAGTCTTCTTCTCCTTCTTTTCCAATGTAAGGGACAGCTGTCTCCTTGTAAATGGCATAATCCTGTTCTCCCATAACAGTGATGAGTTGACCATTGGCTATGAACTTAACCTTCTGGTGCAGGCTTGATGGTATTGCCCTGGCAGCATGGATCCATGGTCTTCCCAACAGCAGATTGAATGTTCTGGGGATATCAATCACTTGGAAAGGAATAATGAAAGTTTGAGGCCCGATGGTGACTTCTAACTCCACTTCACCTATTATATCTCTTTTTGATCCATCAAAAGCACGAACCACAGTAGAGCTTGGTTTGATGTCTGACGGTTCAATCCCAATAGGCTCAAAGTGGCTAAGGGGCACACATTCAAAGAGGATCCATTGTCTACTAATACTCGAGAGACGATCTTTCCACAGCTTTTGACTACGATGAAGAGGGCCTTGTTATGTTGATCTCCTTCCTCTCCCAGTTCTTCAGATGAAAAATGATTTGCTCATTTGCAAAGATTGAGTTGATTATATGCCCCAATGCTTCTTCTGATACACCTTCTGGAACTTTCACTTCTTCTAAGGCTTTGAAAAGAGCCTCACGGTGTACATTAGAGCTAATCAGCAGACTCATGAGCGATATTTGGGCAGGTTTTGGCCAACTGCTCGACAACTTTGTATTCACTTGCTTTCATCAGTTTTGCCAATGCTGACTTCTCTTCATCTTTCTTCCCTTCTTCATTTTGCTGCTGTGGCATATTCACAGTTGCATTCTTCCGGTCGACTCATAAACTCTTCCTGAGCGAGTAAGGCCACCAACCATGGCCATTGAAGCATGATTTACCGCCTTATAATCAAATGGAGCGGCTTTATAATCACTCACAGCAAGGGGTATCTGAAAGGTATAGTTCCTAGGCTTTGATGAAGTTGATCCATCTTCACTACCTTTGCCTATTTCGATTTTGATGGATCTAGGTCCACCTTCAATCATGCACACAAGCTCTTCTGGATCCGGAATCTCAGCGGTAATCATATTGATAACTGGTCCATGATTTGGCAATGGGTTAGTAGAGACGTTTGGAGCTTCAATGAAATCCAACTGGATGACTTTTGCATCAATAAGATCTTGGATTTTATGCCTAAGCCTCCAGCATCTGTCTGTTGAATGCCCGATTTGCCCCATGTGATATTCACACTTCAGCTCAGGATTGTAATTTCTAGGCTTAGTCTTCCCTAGGAACTTCAAGATTGATCAGATTATCGGCCCTTAATTTAGCTAATACTTGGCTAAGGGGAACCGGAATTCGAGTGAAGTTCCGCCTGTTGAACCTTGATTGTTGATTTGGGACTGCACTTTGTTGAGTCTGATCCTTATTCTGATTTTGATTCTGATTTGTTGACAACACGAATGACTTAGTAGGGCCAGTTGCATCTGAAGTATTGACCATGCTGACGGTTGAATCTTTCCCTTTGTATGGGACATTTCTCGGTGCAGTATATTTCTTTTCTTGTTGCAATTTTCCTGCTGAAATTGCAAATCCTGCAGCTATCACCACTTCTGAGAAACTTGCTGATGCATGCCCAATCAGATGGGAAAAGAAAGGTTCCTCTAATGTGTTGATAAAAGTGAAAGTGAGGTCCTTTTCAGGCATCGGGGTGGTGATCCTTGCAGCCAATGCTCTCCAGCGCTGAGCATATCCTTGAAAGTCTCTTCTTTCTTCTTCTTCAGATTGCTTAAATCCCATACCGAGGGCGCCATCTCAATGTTAAACTTATACTGATTAAAAAATGCCCTAGCCAACTTGTCCCAAGTATCAATTTCTTGATGGTCTAATTGGGCGTACCAGGCCAAAGCAGCACCAGTAAGACTGTCCTGGAAGGTTTGCACCATCAGCTTGTCAAACTTTGCATTGCCCCATTCGTCGTACATACAATCTGGTATGCATATTAGGACAACCTGTCCCGTCATATTTTTCAAATTCCGGTGCCTTAAATTTCTCAGGGAAGGCACCTTCCTCATATTGAGGCAAATTCAGGATCGCGGTTTGATCAAAACCATCGAACGTCTTCATTTTCTCAAGCAGTTTTCTCTCCATTTCTTTAGCCTGAGCTTCCAGTTCTTTCTTCAACTCAGCCGCATTAAACTCATTTGGTGACTCCTCTTGCTGAATAAGCTGTCCTTCAATTTCTTTTCCTTTCTGTGCCTTGAGATTCTTCAGAAGTTGTGGGGGTCTTAAGTTGTGCAAGACTCTGTGTTAAAGCCTGCATCTGTTCAGCAATTCCAAGGAGGGTTTGTTCCACGGTGTTGAGTCTTTGCTCATTGGTCTGGTCTGTGGGGTTGCTCCCGGTGTTAGACATCTTAGCTCGGGATCTGGTAACAATAGGGCTCCTAACCGGCTTGGACGCTATCTTTCAAGTTTTGACTTAAACTCGAATTTGCTAGACCTGGACATTTATTATTTATTAATATTTTTAAAGAATAAATGAATTAATATACATATGCAAGAATGTATATGCTATGATGCAAATGGGGATATTGACCAATGATTTTAAAAAAAATTTGTATTAAAAGATAATGTTTAACATAACAAAAACTTCTAATGGTTTAGAAACCTTATTTCCTAGTGACTGAATTAAAACTACTTTCTAATGGTTTCAAAGAACCTTGATTCCTAAGGACTAAACCTAAACCAACTAAACCAGTCTTCTTGTCTTAGTGGGGCAAACAATCTTGTCTTCCAGGGCTAGAATTTTCTTTCGAGCTGCCTTCAACTCAGCCTCTAAGAATGCAATTCTGCTTCCAGCACTTTGCAGGCGATCCACCATTTCCCTCTCTCTTTCTTGGAAATCTCGGTGACATACTTCCAGGCGAGCCGAAACAGCTTCCATGTAAGCAGTTGTTTCAGGGTCAGGTTCCGATGGTGCTGGTTGAAGGATATCGGGAGCTTCATATCGAATATCCTTATTCTTCTTCATTTGGCTAGCCACATACCACCTGGTTGCTCTATACTTCTTGGTTTCCTTACTTTCTGGCTCGACTTCAAAAACCGGCTTCACCTCTCTATTTTCCCATATAGCTCGGATTTGATTCAGCTTGAATTCTTTAGCTGGTAGTATCTTGGTTGGATCCAATAATCTAGAGTGACTTGCTCCAAATTAGGCTTGACAGTAATATCTTGCAGCATACCATACTGTCTGATAACACTTGAGGGATAATAACCAGTACAGCCGGTGAGTCCAATTAGGGGTACTGCCATGTATTCCTTGCAACTTAGGATGGCTGCAGGGCTTTTGAACCAGCGAGCTTGCCACATCATGTCTTCAGGTGGCATGTCTTCAAGAATGGCAATTATATCCCATAGAGGATGATCATCTTCCATGTGGACCCTTTCAGCAAAAGATTGGATGAGATCATATTTCAGGCTGATGAGGGATCCATTAGCCAATCTTTTCCGTAGTGCTTAATGTGGCTAGCAAACCAAATCATCAGTAAATGCATGCTTGCTTTGAACTTGCCTTGTCCTTTAGACTTGATGTGATTCAGACTACGGACTTGTTCGGCTAGAAGAGCGGAACATAGGATTTGCCAGCTAAATATTGAGAAACCAGCTCTATGACCCGGAAGTGGATGAACAAATTGCCATTAGGGAAGAGAATAGTTGCAAAAGCAGCTACTATGAAGGCATTAACCCGGTTTTCTTCCCAAACTTCAAGTGGTATACTGAAAGTGGATCGGTTGCTTTTAAAGTATTCAGGAGTTCCAAACCAGTCCATCAGTGTGGTTAGCCGGATGCAATATTCATTGCAATCATTGATAGCTTCAATAATTGGTCCCCTCTTGATCCCCAAAAATTCTGATATAACACGGACCGGGCTATGCTTGAAGTTCGGAACATAGATTCCTTCAGAGGTAGGAGGTGCTTGGAGTAGTCTAGTATATTCCTCAATGGTCGGGCTAAGTATATGCTGACCCAAACGGAAGACAACTTCTTCAGGTTCCCATAGATGAGTGAGGGCTCGGAACATGGTGAATGGAACATGGATCTTTGGTAGGCTGAGGATTGGGCCTAATCTATCCTCAATGAATGACTTTTGGACCGGACTAAAACTGACAAACCATCGGTCCAGTAGGAGCATTGGATCTTTGAAAGGTTCCACTCGATTTTCTCTAATAAGGCGAGCCCATAAGCTATCGCTACTGTCGGTTGAAGACATCATTTTCTGAAAATTTTTTAAAAGGTATAAGCTAATATTTACAAAATTTTTTAATTTTTTGACAGCTTTTATATTTTTTTTAGAATTTTCTTTTTTTTTTTTAAGTATTTACATATATACATTTATATTTCAACTCATTTTTTTTTAGAAAAAGTTGGTCATATCCCATGCTAATGAATGCATGATTTGGTAGGGTTCTATAGGTTCCCCGATTTAGTGGTACTAAACCGGAGTGGGAGGACATTTCTTGATCTAGAGGGTGGAAAGCCACAGCCCCCGGACCTTACTTCGTCCTCCTCGCTTAGGCTCTTAAGACGGCCCTGGTACGACCGTATCTAGCACACAATTATGCTAATGCAAATGCAAATGCAAATCATAAAACAAACTTTTTTTTTTTTTTATTTATTTATTTGTAAGGTTAGTATATATTTACAAAAACAATTATTCAATATAATATACAAATAATCACATATTCACAAAAATTGAGCAAGGATAAATTCAAAATTTAAAATTCCTAAGTGGCTAGCCCTCTTTTTTTTTAAAAAAAAATTTAAGTCCCCAGTGGAGTCGCCAAGCTGTCGAGCCTGGATTTTTTCCACTATCTGGTTCATTTCTCCTAACCCGATTCACATTAAACCCGAACCCATTTAACATGAATCCTCGACTAGGGGTTAAAAGAAATTTTAATTTTTGAAAACTTTTTAGAGTCGCCACCCGATATAAATCGGGAAAAAATAAAAGCTAGGATCAATGGGTCGGTTGATCCTAACTTAGCTACTAGTCTGCGAAAATTTGATTTAAAAATCAACTTTTAAAACCAGATATCATGGATTCGGGGGCTAACCTATTAAAACCAAATGGTTACCACTTTTGGAATTTTAAATTTATAATTATCCTTTTCATGCTCAAAAATCAAATAATATTATGAAACAATATTCACAAATCACATTATTCATTTTTTTTTTTTATGTGCTTTTCATTTTATTATTATTTTTTTAGAATATAATATCAACAAAAATATTTATTTACAAAATATTTATTCACAATATTAAAAAAAAAATTTTTTTATTTTTTAATGTCGCCCCGCAGGTGCCTACGTACTCGCTAATCGAGATCAGACAAAACGTAGTTCTTTTAAAAAAATTTAATTTGTTGATCAATTTTAATTTTTGAACTATTCTCAATTTAAGTTCATTAAATTTTAATATTTTTATGAAAATCATTTTTGATGGTCCTATGATCTAATCAATTGATTTTCATTTCATGAAAACATATTTTTCTAAGTCCAAAAATCATTTTTATTATTTTATTTTTTTAAAATTTTGGTTTTGGAAAATCCAATTTTATCATTTTTATTTATTTTTTTATTATTATTATTATTATTTTTATTTTTTTTATTTTTTTAAAAATCATCACATAAATTCACAACATATTCAGAATATTTACAATATATTAAAATTATTTTTCATGCATTAAATATGCATTTCTAAAAGCAATTTATGTATAAATACTAAAAATATTCAAAAATATCAAAAATATCAAAAAAAATAAATTTATATAAAAATAATTATTTTGATTTTTCTGGATTTTTCTGTATTTTTCTGAATTTTTTATGAATTTTTTAATTTTTTACTATTTTTTGCTATTTTTTATTATTTTCTGAAATTAATTATATAATAAACTAAATAAAATAATGCGAATTGACCTGGACCGTTGGATGAAGCGGACGAGATCTGGAGCGTCGATCGTGCTGACCGATCTGGATCGTCTGATCTTGTTGACTCGATCTGAGCCGTCTGATCGCTTGATTGAATCTGCCGTCTGATCGCTTGATTGAATCTGGACCGTCTGATCGCTTGATGAAATCTGGGCCGTCTGATCGCTTGATTGAATCTGGGCCGTCTGATCTGCTTGATCAAATCTGAGCCGCTGATCTGCTTGATTGAATCTGGGCCGTCTGATTTGCTTGATTGAATCTGGACCGTCTGATCAGAGTTGACCGTTGACCGGCGGCGGGTTGGACTTCGGATATTCGGGTCGATCCGACCCGATCGGGCGAAGAAGACGAAGTCGCGACTTTTCGGGGCGGATTCCGGCGGCTGGAAGCTTGTCGGCCCGACTCCTGGTGCGACGGCGCGTCCTCTGAAGGTGGTGGTTCGCGCCCAGAACGGCGGCAAGGGGCGGTTCCGGCGGTGGTTGTACGGCGGTGCAAATCCAAAAATTTAAAAAAAAATTTCAGAGGTTAATTTGATCAAATCCAAACCACTAAAACATCAAAATCAAGTTTTAACATTCCTAAAACATCAATTTTGATCAAATCCGATCCAATCACTTCGAATTTGAAAAATTCGAATTCTATACCCTAAATTTGAGAATTTCGAATTGGCTTTGTTATGTATGTGTTTTCTTGAAATTGACTTGTGCCTTTTGCTCTAGACCCCCTATTTATAGGTTGCAAGCTCAATTTTACGTTTCGAACAGTTTCAAAAATGAATCGATTTTTGCCTCTTTGTTTTTCACGAATTTAATTCGAAAATTCGTGATTGATTTGCTTGTAACTGAGAATTGATGATTGCTTTTTCTATCCTCATCAGATCATCCATTATGGTAGATTAATTGCCCAATTTTTCCAATTCTTGTAACTCCCCATTCATGTACAATTGAATGCCCACAAATTGTATTTTTTCCAATTTTTTAGCACGAATTTTGTGACTTTTGAGTTGTTTTTGTACATGAATTGTGCACTAATCTTTCATATTCCATAACCACTTTGCAATTGCTTCATCAATTTCAACAATTAATGTTGTTTTGTCAGTTAAAAACTGATGCAAAGTAAGGCAAAAGTCACTTTGAGAAAGACGAAAAGGCAAAAATGATAAAAAGGTAAAAAATTTGCCTTTGCTAGGGTTTGAACCTGTGTCCTTGAGCTTGGGTATGTGTGTGGGTCAATGTGTTTAACCAACAGGCCATTTGGCCTGTGCCTTGATCACTTAGCCAACTTCATCAATACTTAAGGCTTTTGGAAAAAATGAGTTTAATTTAAGCCTTAATTAATTGGGGAAAAATTGGGTGTCTACACAACCATTATAGCGTCTATATTTTTTGTACAAGTATTTGTAGATAAAGAAAAGTTCACAAAATTAAGTTTTGCAAACAACAAAATTCATGGTGAATTTGATCTCCACTATTTCAGAGCTCAAATGACTTAGTTTGATGAAAATAGTTTTAGAGATAGATAGATCTTTCAAATAGGTAGAAAACGGTATATTATATGTGCAATTCCGAGTTAAGATGATCAAGTTATCACCGTTTTTGAGTTAGAATTGTCTTCTATACGAATTTTCGACGATCTTACAACATAGTTTTGATAAGTACAATAGAATCAACAATAAATACTCATTATGTGTATTTTTCTTGATTAGGTGATCCCGAGGAAGAGTATTCATATCCAGAGGATTACTTCGATTAGTGAATTGACCGATCGACTCATTCACAAGAGAGAAGTATCGATATGGCCGAGTGAGTCTACTCTCCTTATTTTTCATACTTGTGTTTGTGCTTGTAGATTTAGTTGCATTAGACTTAAGAAAAGATACAATTGAAGATGTATGATAACGTGTTGAAAGAATACTAAGTATATCGAAGCAAGAAATGCTTGTAATAAATTGTATGCTTATTATCACGTTGAAGTGTTTGAAATTGGTTAATCATTTATAAGAAATTAAAATATAATGGCTAGGCTTTAAATAAAAGTTGATGCATGCACTTCATATGTTGAGTCACATTGCATTCGCTATTATACAATTGGTGGGCAAGTATATGATAGTGGTGGTAGACATAACCGATATATTGTGTATGTGGCGAGTAGAAGCCGGTAATAACTACATGTTTTTTATGGTGTATAGGAGCCGGTAAGATCTATAAAAATGTTTTTTTTTTAAGAAGTAGTGACCATAATGGGCTGAAATACCTAACACCAAATGAATGGCGTAATTCATTCAACATATGGTTCTCGGAAAATTATATGTCTTATGTGCTCATGTGCTTGTTGCATCCTATTTGCTTGTTTAATAAACTTAGTTGATATTTTTTTTCAAGTATGAATTTTGAGATTTACTCACTAAACTCGTAAGCTTACGCCCCTATAGATATTTGCATTCACAGGAGCACTTGCTTTTGTACCCGAGGTCTCCTCTTATCCGCGTAAGTTTTCTTTTGGGAGCTTTTGAAGGAAATCTACTTAAAGGGTTAGATTAGAATTCCTTTAAAATCTTTTGATGAAGTATTTAAATTATTGTAAGGACAATTAGTTATTTCGATCTTTGGAAATTTAGCGAGGGTATGCCCCTAAGAATCATGTAATAGACCTTTAATTGTTAATATTATGATCTATTTTATTTCTAGATTCTTGTATGTTTATTTTTACTTCCTTAAATCACACTTCCTAAAAGCATCTTCTATTACCGTGTTAGATGCCTTATATATGATACCGTGACTTACACATGACTAAGGTAACTATTCTTAAGTCTTGATATTACATGTGATGAACTGCCACGTTTAGAGTACCCATCGGGGCGTGACAATAGTGTACAGATTAAGAACGATGATTTTTGCACTGGCTCTAGGTATATACGACCCTTCACACAAACCCATGTAAGTAGGTAGTGTATGATGTTATACTATATATAGACGCTTTGTTTTGTTGTCTTAGGAAGCAGCTACTTTCCATAGAAATCCTAGAGAGAAAATTAAAAGCTTCAAGAGGAAAAGTGTCAAGGCTTCATTGAAGATCACAAAATTTGCTTAGAGAGTAATTCTATTCTTCTAGATTTCTTGTTTTGATTGTAAATTTCATGAAAAACATATTTCTTTACCCTAAGTCTTCTGTGAAACCCTATATCTATGTGCTAAATCAGTTTGATCAATGAAAGTTTATGTTCTTGAGTCTATTCATGCATTCTTAAATGTTCTTGTGGTTAATTTGTAGCTATAATTAATTGCATGTTTGATTTTTTTTCAAATAGAAACAGATTTCATCTAATATAATAGATCTACGTGAATAGAGAAATTTAAATGTGGATCTAAGGATAGACTACTTAAACATTCTGCATAAAGATTGATTCTTTCTAAGGAATTTTGAACCATAAAGCAATTCTAATATAATTGATGATGAAAGATGAAAGACGAAAGACATTTTCATTAATCATGTAGAATTAGAATTCAATTATCTTAAAAGAGAAGTTGATGAATTTAGGAATTCCTGCAGTTTAAGATATAAATGATCAGTTTATTATAAGAAATTAGGGTTTAGGGTGGATCAAGATAAGGGGTATCATTTTTTTTATTGTATCATCTTAAGAAGGCACATAATTAACTATATGGTTATTAGTTAGATAAATAATATTTATAATTTCATCTCAATTATTAGGTTATATAATTGATAAATAGTAATATTAGTACTTGATATCCAGATCCTAGAAGACAACACCCATAGAAATTCTATACTATAATCAATAGGTGCGATGCCTTAGAGCTTGTCGTAGGATTTTTATTAGGTTTTGTTATTTGTAATTTGATACGAGTGATATGCTCTTTATCAAGTTTTTGGCATCTTTGCTGGGGGATCTGACAAGCTAATACTAGGAAAAATTTTAGTATCTACTACTTTAACCATTTTTTAATGCTTTTTAGGGTAATTCATTTTGATCGAATGTCTTCTTGAGTTTTCGTAATTGTGTGAACTATGAATTGCATGGGATTTATATGTTTGTATTGTGGAGGTGATCATGAGTCGTATAAATGCGCTAATCCATATTATCATCCTTCTAACTCATGTTATACAAATGCATTATTCGCTATTGTTCCTTATCAAGAATTTCCAGATACTGACCTTATGACTCTTGATGATATGATTTATAGGGAGTGTGGTGGAAAACATTGGACATTTGAATGTCAAAGTGAGAGACATGTCTCACATTTTTCTCAACACACACAGTACAACTATACTTAAGTCACATTAACCACGTCATCTTCGTCCTTAAGCCATACTAGTGAAGATCCTTAAGAAAAATCAGTTTTGGAAAGGATCATTGATTCAAGATATGATAACTTAGACTTATTTGTTGAGACGATGCAAGCACTTTTTTAATCGGATTCATGGAAATCTTGTGCGCCTATTCTTTACAAACTCATGAGCATAGAAAAATGTATCAGTCTTCTATGACCATCTCAAGAGTAGGTATCTAGGTCAGTTGAATCTTTAGAAACTCTTAGGAGCCATGAGAGAGTAAATAAGGAGATAATTACAAGCCCTTTAATGCATTAGGAGAAATTGATCTACAAAAACAATTTGAGGAGTTAACAGAAGTGAAGGATGAGTTGGTGGAGAAGGAAAATGAAATTGAAGAACATAAGGTAAGGCATTCATGAAGATGAGTTAAAGTCTACTAAAGAAAAGGATGAATGTGAGGATACTAAGGTGTTATATCTAAATCCTTTCTCTAGTACTCCAATTCTCGATAACACAAATCTAGAGGACATTCCTCAAGTTACTCCAAAAGAAGAGATGTTTGAAGAGATTAAAAATGAGAGGGAAATTAAAGATATTGATTTCTCTCCATGTATTGAGTTGATTGGGTGTTTGGGAGTTGATGAATCTCATGATATGTACTTGGAACCTTAGGTTAAATCATAGAGTTTGAGCCACAACCAATTTATAAATTCAGTCCCAATAAAAAACCATAATATCTAAGAATGAGGGAACTGAATTTAAAAGAATTATAGTAAGAATTAGAAAGGAATTCCACTTGTTAACTTCAAATATATGGGAGTGGGACACATTCCCATGAGATCCTTATGGAAAGGTTAACACTAAACATCAAGCTAATGATGTAAAATAATAGCACTTCATGGGAGGCAACCCATGTCTAACATATCTAGGTAGTTTTTGTTCCTTTTTCTTTTATATCCTAACTCCATCTATATTTGCAAATTTTTAAAGTAGCATAAAAGATATGAATTTGTGCTTCAAGATAAGTGTGGGGAAGAGCATTCACAAGTAAGGTTCCATGGGTAAAAACAATTTCTAAGTGTTCAAGTTAAGTTATTTATGTCATGCACTTTCATCATGAAATGATACTTAGAAAATTTATAGCACTTAAATTGCAAACAAGCTGTCACACCCCAGAGAGTACCCTAAACATGCCAATCTACCATAGACAATATTAAGACTTAAGAATGACTACCTTAGTCATGCACAAAATCTTGATGTCATATGTAAGGCCTACAACACGGCAATAGGAGACACCAGTGGGAATTATACTTTGAGCAAGTAATATAAAGCATGCAAAGATCTAGATAAATATTAACCCATAAAATATAACTTTACAAGTTCATTACATAAATCTTAGGGGCATTCCGCAGCTAAAAGTCTCCAAGTATTGGATAAATAAACTAAGTCTTACAATAAAACTTAAATAATATCACAAAGATTTTAAAGGAAGTCTCATCTAAGTCCATGATTGGATTTCCCCCAAAAGCTCCTAAAGAAATCTTATGTAGATATATGGAGATCGCGAATGCAAAAGCAAGTGCTCCTGTGCATACAAAAATCTATACGAATGTAAGTTTTACTAGCTTAGTGAGAATATTTCCGATTTATCATACTCGGAACAAAGATATCAAACAAGTTAAATTAATCAAGAAAGCGGAATGCACAAACACGTGAGCATACAAGATATACGATTTTTCGATAATCATATGTTGAATGAATTTACGTCCTTCATTCGGGGCTAGGTATATCGGCCAATTACGACCAATATTTCTACAAGTAAATTTTTATAATTCTTACCGACTACAACTCACCATAAAAAACATGTAGGTCCTATCGGCTACTACTCGTCACTTTTGTAAATCATATTGACTACTACATGCCACATGCAGATACTACCGATTATGCCGACCACTACTATTATTGTCACGCCCCGAGGAGTACCATAAACGTGGCAGTCCGCCGTACACAATAATAAAGCCTAGGAATGACTACCTTAGTCACGCGAATGCTTCCATATTATGTACAAGGCGTACATCACAGCCAAGGGGACGCATCGGAGTAGCGCAATTTATATTGATAGTAAATAGGTAACAAGGCAAAGAGAATACTTATCATAAAACATACATATTGCATTTCAATTCTTAGAGGCTGTTCTTCTATTATCTTCAAATAAATGTACATCACTAATCATATAGGTTAGCACATATAAAAACCTTACAAACTTTCTTCATCGTATGATTCCATATCCTTACTCATCCTTCCATGACTTCCTTAATGTCATGATCCTCAAATTTAATCCACGAATATACCTGTTTCAATCAAATCTATAGGGGTATAAGCTACAACTAGCTTAGTGAGATATTCCTTTTCATTCACACCATATTTTCAAACAAGTTCATTTAGATTTTCATACATATGCTATGCATACAATGCAACAATCACATGATTACGCGAATATATATAGTCATCCGAAAACCATATATAGAACGGATTTACCCCTCCGTATCAAAGGTTAGGGTATCGGGGTTGAAGGTCCTCGACCTTCTACTGCTAGTCCCCAGGTCCTCACCCACAGCGTTCGGTTGGCTCGGCTCCGAACCTAGAGTCGCTTTCCTCGAGCGATTTGGATTCTCCAGGAAGGAACATGGCTCGTGGCACCGCACGATCACAGCCAATCCAACTCTACGCGTAGGAGTAGCAGCCTTCCGAAATAGATGTGACTCGATGGATGCTATGCGTGAACGTTTTATTGTTCTTAGGTCAAACCTTATTAAGGTTTATTAGGGGTGATCAATCAATTTAGCAACAATAAACAATCATACAAGTAAGTAAACAAAATTATTTAAACAAGCAGATCGAAGTTGCGATATTCTTAGTTCTCAATTCACACATAAAATAGAATCATATATATACGTATAATCCCGAAATCCCCAAATATATTTGTTTTTATCTTTTCTTAGTATACTAATGCTACTACATTACAAGCACAAGCAAGGTAACGAAATTAGAAGGAATAACTCACTCGTCCATTTCGCTATCTTCTTAGTCGTAGTAATCCTTGGGTAGGGTATTCTCGTATCCTTCGTCACCTAGACCAAAGAAATACCCGGGATAAGTCTTCCATGAATATTTATTCTTGGAGATTCTAAACTTTACTTAAAATCGTAGTAAAATCGTATAAGAAGAAATTCTAACTTAAAATGGCCATAACTTGCTCATTTTAACTCGGAATTTCGCATACGATATACCGTTTTCTACCTATTCGAAAAGTTCTATCCATTTCTAAACTTATCTTGGTCATAAAAGGTCATTTGGGTTCCAAAAACGTCAGTACAGATTTAAAACGAATTTTTCTAAACTTTTGCAAAATCAATTTTCTACTCAACTCCATTTAAAGAAAATCCTTTGTAACAAATAAATATATATTTGATAAACACTTTTGAATATATAGGTATGCTCACTTTAAATGAAAAATCCTAAAGGTAGTGTCTCAACAATTTATTTCATAAACAATTCATTTAAACTTTAACTTTGAAATTTTCTTTTCAAGTATTTAAAGAAACTTTTATTTTTACTAGGTTGTTATAAATGAGTATATTCTTATTTTATTTTCTTCATTTCCTCTTCCAAAACAAGTAAATTTTCCTTTTAACCTTAGTTTTTCATAAATTTCGCTTTTATCAAAAAGTATATTAGGTATTCAAAACCTTTTTATAATTTTGTATTTAGGATGGTTTTAGAAAATGAATTTTGTCTTCTTATATTCATTTCTAAAATATAAGCCTTTGCTTTCCAAAACTTGTTCTTTCATTTCTTTTGAAAAGAATCATTTTTATAAAATCCATTATTATAAATCTTACCTCATTTATATTCCTTTGAAAATTAGTTCCTTCTTTTAGAAATTTGAAAATCATTATTTTTCCTAAGTGGGTTCATAACTTGATGAGTTGATTTTTGTCTTAACTTTGAAAACTAGTTTGTTCCTTAGTTTAGAAAAGAATTTTAAGTCTTAAACTTTCGATATTAACGATTTATTTTTCTAAAAACTTAGATTACCATATAATACAAGGAAAATATTTATTTATGTTTCTTTGGTAAAACTATCTTTGTTATTTAAGAAAACTTGAGAAAACTTGTATTATGCTATTTCTAGGTTGTTGATAATAACTTCATGTTTTTGTGGTAAATCATTAATTTGAAAACTTAGCTTTGGTTCATTTAGTAAAAAAAGATTACATTTTTAGACTAGTTGAGACATTAACATTATGCAAATGCAAGTATCATGAGCATATAAAATAATGAGAACATAAGAAAATACTAAAATAATTAATGAGCAAGAAAATAAAATATCAAGTATTGGGAACCTTAGCTTCATCAAGGAATCCCGATCAAGTATTGGAGCCTTAGCTTTATCAAGGCATCCCAGGACTAAGAATGGACTAGTCCCGAAAGATTAAAGAAAGAAAATAAATAAAAGATTGTTTTGACTTGATATGGACAAGTCTAAGACTAGAAATACTAGTCTTAATAATTGCATAAAATAAATTGCATAACTTGAAAGTAAATAAATAACAAATGAGCTTATATGCTCTAAATAAATATAATATACATATGTATATTTATATATAAGCAAGATCAAAATATAAACAAGTAATAAATGACAAATTATATATATATATATATATATATATGAAAGTAGTTCCATGAACAAGAACCAAACATGATCTTAATGTGGTTTTCTTTAGTTTTTCAACCTAAGAAACAACATCAAAACCATATAAGGTTACTTGACATAAAAAGAATAGAATATGAGTTCTTCATTACCTAAATGGGTAAGAAGAAAAGAATGATTGCTTTCTTGAAGATTTTTGGTAGTGGTTAGAAATGAGGCTTGAAAAGAAACTTATTTTGGTAGAAGAAGAGAGTTTCTTCTTACAAGAAGAGAGTTCTTGTAAGAATACAGAGAGGAGTGTTTTGGAGAGAATTTTGCATAATTCTCTTACTTGAGAAGGTGTGAAGAAATGAGAAGGGGAGAGGTGTATTTATAGGAAAAGAGGAGAGGAATTAAGAGTGATTTAAATAATTGAAAAAGAAAATAAAAAGAGAGGGAAGAGAGAGAGTGATTGGATGGCAACATGAAGAGGGAGAGAGAAAAGTACAATTATGATTACTTTTTATGTAAGAGAAGTGATATTTTGTAAGAAATGTATGAGTAGATTTTTATGGGAAAAGAAAATGTGAATTGTGTCATTGGTAAGAGTGATTAGATATAAAGTAGAGAGAGTGAATAGTAATGAATAGTAGAAAAGTACTATGAATAGTAAACTAGACAATTAAAGTACCGGTAGTAATAAAAATACGCGTAATAATGCGATATCTGTAATTTTTACTACCGAAAAATTCTAAACTGATATTTTGGAATCCTTGTATTTTTACGAGTCTATTGGTATAAAAGAATATTTTTAATATTCCGAGCTCCATGACACATTTTCGAGAACCGGTCCCGTTTGAGTCCGAAGGACACTCGAAATTCGCGAATCTGATATTTTTATGTTACCCTATGTCATTACGAACTATTTTAAGCTATTAACTTAATTTCGTTTTCTAGGTTTGAAAACGCGGGATTGCCGGATCTTAAACACTAGGGTTCGTTATAGGCTTGTTGACTTTTAGGGTTCCGTTTTGATTTCTGTTTTCGTCGAGATATTCGTAAGATCGTATAATTTTCGAGTCTTGACGTTTTAGAATTTTAGCTTGAAAATTTATATTTTGTTTTATTTGTGATTATTTAATAGTTTTTAGTTCTCGAATCGTTTAACCGAGTCTAGGGTTATGAGCTGACTCAGTTTGACTTTTGGTGAGAAATTGAAATTTGTGATTTCTGAAATTTATAGAAGGTTTTAAGATTTTGCTGTTGATCGTTATTTGGATATATTGTGATTTTACGTGTTTGAAGACGGTTAAGTAATTTAATTGATGTACGGACGTTGATTAAACCGGTAGTTAGACTTTATATTTCGTTTCAAGGGTTCCTGTTTTCTCAAGATTGAGAAAACTCATTTTTTGTTCTCATTTGGAATTAAGTTTTAACTTGGTTCGAGTTTTAGGGTTTCGTTTCCGGTATTTGACTCGGTCTAGAATTGAGTTTTAATCTCAAGTTGATTTTTCGGGTTTTTGATTTATACTTCTAGAATTATTTTTAAGGATTATGAAAATTTTGGGGTTTACAACCTACCCACCTTAAAGAAAGTTTTGTCCTCAAAACTTGTTATGCGTACGTAGGTTGATGAGAAATTGTATATCGTCGTTCATCAACATTTTTTATATTTAGAATTTTGTCTCAAGTCTTTTAGTTGGAACGGTATTATGATTTTATTAAGTCATTCCTTTAATCTCTATACATCCAATACCTTCTTTAGTTTTACTTCCATAAAAAGGGGTTTGGAAGTTTATCGTTGTTCTTGAATTTATTCTTTCGTATTTTCTATTTCTCATGTATCTTTAGTCGGTAATATTGGAATTTCGTTAATCTTGTGCGTTTAATATTTTATGCAATATAGCATATATAGAATCAATAAGATTTGGTTTTAGTGATTTTCAACCTTCACTTTACTTGACCCTTTTTGAAGAATCTCAAACTCGACCAAACACAGACGACGGACGGCTTTAACTTGACTCAATCTTGAATTGATGACGACTTACTGTGACATGACACTGGTACATTCACTTGACAAAGGAAGGTTGTGAATTCGCTTTCCCATTCTTATGTGAGCATATATATGACATGCATATATAAAATACGCAATGTTTACACTTATTCCATATCGTTGTTTTATTCTTTACGTGGTCATCTTGACAAGGTTTGAGGTCAAGATGAAAAATTTGGAGTTTGCTTGTTGGGATCTTATCATTACCGATTCTAGCTTTTAGGCGGTAATAATTATGCTTTTGATGTACTTTATTTTTGGTGTGTTCAAGGTAAATGGCAATTGATTTGCTTTCTTCTTTTGGTACGTACAAAATTTTCGACAATCATATTTTTATTCCATCTGTATTAAGGAAAAATGTGACAATTACATAATCTATGGTCATTACTAGCAAACTGTTTCTTTGGTCCAAGCGGTACAACAAGAAATTTATTGTCTAAGGGTAACCTGATATCTATTCGCATTCGTGACTATCGTCTCCTTCTAAAACAACGAATTCTAACTCTTGGTTGGCTTCTTCGCAAATCCATTGTCCTTGTAGGTTGTACACACGTATTTCTTGTGGGGGTATCGCCGAGTATCTCCCTTCCATATTTTTCTTCTTAGGACACTTCTTGGCAATATGTCCTGGCTCCTTACAGATCAGGCAGGTGGCAAAGGTTTTCTTTGGACATCTCATGACTTTGTGATTCGGACTCCCGCAGTAGTAACACTTGTGTTGTAACTTAGGACACTGCCTTGGTTGATGTCCCTTTTTGCATTTCTAACATTGGGTATCCGGTTTCTTTTTATCCTTCTTTCTACTCGGGCTGACCAATGTTTCGAGCTCATTGACTTTGAGGCTTAGCTAGGTTCACTTATAGATTCCTCCTCAATTATCATGACATTTCCTTCCGTCCTTCTCCTTTTCTTAGCACCATCCACAATTCGTGCTCTTTCTACTAGTTCTCGGAAATCTTTGATGTCAAATTCTATCAACTTGATACGAAGGTCTTCATCCAATCCTCCTAAGAAGACTTGCCTCTTGAGTTCCTCGCTATCCTTATATGACTCAGGGGCATATTGTAACAATTACTGAACTCTGTTTCGTATTGTTCAAGACTACGGCTTCCTTGAGAAATACTTAGGAAATCTGTACTAAATTGGATTCTCAAGCTTCCAGGGAAAAAGTTCTCTAAGAATTCATGCCTAAATGTCGCCCATATGATTGGTGGTAGTAGTTCTCTACTTTTGGATTCCCACCATATCCTTGCATTGAACCTCAGCATAAAAGTTTCATATGTAAGCTGAAGGTGTAGTGGTACTTCAAAAGCATTGAAAGATCGTTCCATTTGTGCTAACCAATCATCAGCTTCATCCGGTTTTCCAAAAGCTCCATCAAAATACCGATTGCACTTAATGAATTATGGCAACATACTTTGATAAGTTTCAGTAAAGGTGGCTCAGTTGGTGTATTTCAATCGGTGGTGTTGGAACTTCTGGTGCTGCTTCTTGTGCAGGTACTGGTGTAGGCATAGCATGGGCTTGTTGTGCGAAATTCCTTATGAGGTTGGCAAGTTGTTCGATGTTAGCTTGATCAATTTGCGGTTGGTTTGGTTGTTGAGGTTCTTTCGGGTTCTCAGGTTCTACTGGGGTATTTCTTGGTTGCGTTGTGCACGAGTACGTCTCCTATTTGTTCTACAGGTTTTATTAAGCTAGCGTGAGATTCTTAAACTTTATTAAGTCTTAGACGTTTTTCGGAAAAATCGGTCAAGAGACAAGCAAATAGCAATCGAGTACGGAAATGAGCAAATACATATAAGAAATATTGAAAATTGTCTGAAATCATAATAATGAAAAGGAAATTCATATTATTAAATCAAATACATGGAAACAGAAGGAAGACTTAAATAGTTCCTTTACAAAAGTTCAAAGAAATGATGCAAAACATAATAAATTCAAATCATTACATAAACAACGTATACATCATTGTTTAATCCTCTTTACAAAAGCGTTTCTCCTATCGGTATATTAAGGCTTTTATGGAAGGTTTAGCGTTCGTTTCTGCTCCGGATTGCTCTTCACGGGGTAGGAATATTTCTTTGATTACTTGATCCCTCGTCCTCATTATCAGGAGCTTTTTCTTTTCCCTTGCGATCAGATTCCGTGGTCGGATTTCCGGACGAAGTTCCACATTTTATCTTAGATGGGTCATCTTCTTTGGTGGGGTCGTCCCATAAACCTTGCGATTTTAGATCTTGCGTACATAAAGGTACCACACCTTGCACATGTAGCATGTTTCCTTGGCACTTGTGGGGTAATTTTTTGGTCCTACAAATGAGACGGCTGCATACGTAGCATGTCCTTATTGTTGTTGGGTAATTGTTGGCACTGTGTTTTCTCTTTGCATGACCAGAATAGATAGTGCCATTCTTCTTAGGACAATTAAGGATTTTGTGGTCTTTGTCTCCACAGAAGTAACACTTGTACTGCAGTTGTAGGCAACTTTTGGGGAAATGTCTTCCTTTACACTTCCAGCATCTGACCTTAGGGGTTACGAAGTCCTTAAGAGGTTGGAGTTGTTTATGCTTCTTAGCCTGGGGTTCTTGATTGGCTATGAAGGAAGGCACTTGTGCCACTGGTGTTGCTCCTAGTTGGGGTCTTATAACCGGAGCGGTTGCAGAGGTTGTGGGTGTTTGTTGTATGTATGCTCTTATCGTCTCTTCTAAACGTCTTATGGTGGTCAGGAGTTTTTGGGTTAGATCTTGTGGTGGGAGTGCTCCTGGTTCTTATTGTTCTTCGAGAGGGATGCTTGATTGTGGCATAATTTCCTCGGGTAGCTTCCTAGAACCAAACGAAGCGGTCGTATTAGATATTTTCTTTATTTCGAGTTTTACGCTCATGTTATTTGTTTTTAAGGAAAAGAGAAGCGTTATAGACTTTTGTTAGTCTGATTAAAGGTTAACGTAGGTACTTAATGTTATTTACCTAAGGGTCTTACTTATAAAAGAGGTATTATACTTAAATTGCTCCTAATTGGTCTTGAATAGGGTTACTATGCATTAAGGCTTATTGACCTTGCTAAGGTAGGCTTACTGTGCTTATTCTATATCTAAATTCTAAGTCTCCTTCATCTTTTCTCCATATTATTCTGCTATGTTCTATCACCAAGTTATTTCTACCTTTCTCAATCTTAGATCAATATCTTAGGGTAAATCGTATTCATGTGATACTTCCATTTCGTATTTCACTAAATATCCTCCAATTCATGCATAAGTATTTCCTGCCTTCTTCTAATATTTTCCAGATAAGTTCTATTCTTAGACATAAGGATTCTTAAACATAAGATCAAGTCCTACCACTTTATACTTCTAATATCCTGTTTCTTAATTCCCAAAACCTGTTGCTCTGATACCAACTTAACTGTCATGCCCCGAGGGGTACCCTAAACGTGGCAGTCCGCCGTACCAATACTAAAGCCTAGGAATGACTACCTTAGTCACGCGAAGGCTTCCATATATGTACAAGGCATACATCACAACCAAGGGGACGCATCGGAGTAGCGCAATTTATATTGATAGTAAATAGGTAACAAGGCAAAGAGAATACTTATCATAAAACATACATATTGCATTTCAATTCTTAGAGGCATGTTCTTCTATTATCTTCAAATAAATGTACATCACTAATCATATAGGTTAGCACATATAAAGAACCTTACAAACTTTCTTCATCGTATGATTCCATATCCTTAATCATCCTTCCATGACTTCCTTAATGTCATGATCCTCAAATTTAATCCACGAATATACCTGCTCAATCATATCTATAGGGGTATAAGCTACAACTAGCTTAGTGAGATATTCCTTTTCATTCGCACCATATTTCAAACAAGTTCATTTAGATTTTCATACATATGCTATGCATACAATGCAACAATCACATGATTACACGAATATATATAGTCATCCGGAAACCATATATAGAACGGATTTACCCCTCCGTATCAAAGGTTAGGGAATCGGGGTTGAAGGTCCTCGACCTTCTACTGCTAGTCCCCAGGTCCTCACCTACAGCGTTTGGTTGGCTCGGCTCCGAACCTAGAGTCGCTTTCCCCGAGCGATTTGGATTCTCCAGGAAGGAAAATGGCCCGTGCACCGCACGATCACAGCCAATCCAACTCTACGCGTAGGAGTAGCAGCTTCCGAAATAGATGTGACTCGATGGATGCTATGCGTGAACGTTTTATTGTTCTTAGGTCAAACCTTATTAAGTTTATTAGAGGCGATCAATCAATTTAGCAACAATAAACAATCATACAAGTAAGTAAATAAAATTATTAAACAAGCAGATCGAAGTTGCGATATTCTTAGTTCTCAATTCACACATACATAAATAGAATCATATATATACGCATAATCCCGAAATCCCCAAATATATTTGTTTTTATCTTTTCTTAGTATACTAATGCTACTACATTACAGGCACAAGCAAGGTAACGAAATTAGAAGGAATAACTCACTCGTCCATTTCGCTATCTTCTTAGTCGTAGTAATCCTTGGGTAGGGTATTCTCGTATCCTTCATCACCTAGACAAAAGAAATACCCGGGATAAGTCTTCCATGAATTTCTATTCTTGGAGATTCTAAACTTTACTTAAAATCGTAGTAAAATCGTATAAGAAGAAATTCCAACTTAAAATGGCCATAACTTGCTCATTTTAACTCGGAATTTCGCATACGATATACCGTTTTCTACCTATTCGAAAAGTTCTATCCATTTCTAAACTTATCTTGGTCATAAAAGGTCATTTGGGTTCCAAAAACGTCAGATACAGATTTAAAACGAATTTTTCTAAACTTTTGCAAAAATCCATTTTCTAGCTCAACTCCATTTTAAAGAAAATCCCTTTGTAACAATATAAATATATATTTGATAAACACTTTTGAATATATAGGTATGCCCACTTTATATGCAAAAATCCTAATGGTAGTGTCTCAATAATTTATTTCATAAAACAATTCATTTAAACTTTAACTTTGAAATTTTCTTTTCAAGTATTTAAAGAAACTTTATATTTAACTAGGTTGTTATAAATGAGTATATTCTTATTTTATTTTCTTCATTTCCTCTTCCAGAACAAGTAAATTTTCCTTTTAACCTTAGTTTTTCATAAATTTCGCTTTTATCAAAAAGTATATTAGGTTGTTCAAAACCTTTTTATAATTTTGTATTTATGATGGTTTTAGAAAATGAATTTTGTCTTCTTATATTCATTTCTAAAATATAAGCCTTTGCTTTCCAAAACTTGTTCTTTCATTTCTTTTGAAAAGAATCATTTTTATAAAATCCATTATTATAAATCTTACCTCATTTATATTCCTTTGAAAATTAGTTCCTTCTTTTAAAAATTTGAAAATCATTATTTTTCCTAAGTGGGTTCATAACTTGAGAGTTGATTTTTGTCTTAACTTTGAAACTAGTTTGTTCCTTAGTTTAGAAAAGAATTTAAGTCTTAAACTTTCGATATTAACGATTTATTTTTCTAAAAACTTAGATTACCATATAATACAAGGAAAATATTTATTTATGTTTTCTTTGGTAAAACTATCTTTGTTATTTAAGAAAACTTGAGAAAACTTGTATTATGCTATTTCTAGGTTGTTGATAATAACTTCATGTTTTTGTGGTAAATCATATAATTTGAAAACTTAGCTTTGGGTTCATTTAGTAAAAAAAGATTACATTTTTAGACTAGTTGAGACATTAACATTATGCAAATGCAAGTATCATGAGCATATAAAATAATGAGAACATAAGAAAATACTAAAAATAATTAATGAGCAAGAAAATAAAATATCAAGTATTGGGAACCTTAGCTTCATCAAGGAATCCCGATCAAGTATTGGAGCCTTAGCTTTATCAAGGCATCCCAGGACTAAGAATGGACTAGTCCCGAAGATTAAAGAAAGAAAATAAATAAAAGATTGTTTTGACTTGATATGGACAAGTCTAAGACTAGAAATACTAGTCTTAATAATTGCATAAAATAAATTGCATAACTTGAAAGTAAATAAATAACAAATGAGCTTATATGCTCTAAATAAATATAATATACATATGTATATTTATATATAAGCAAGATCAAAATATAAACAAGAATAAATGACAAAGTATATATATATATATATATATGAAAGTAGTTCCATGAACAAGAACCAAACATGATCTTAATGTGGTTTTCTTTAGTTTTTCAACCTAAGAAACAACATCAAAACCATATAAGGTTACTTGACATAAAAAATAGAATATGAGTTCTTCATTACCTAAATGGGTAAGAAGAAAAGAATGATTGCTTTCTTGAAGATTTTTGGTAGTGGTTAGAAATGAGGCTTGAAAAGAAACTTATTTTGGTAGAAGAAGAGAGTTTCTTCTTACAAGAAGAGAGTTCTTGTAAGAATACAGAGAGGAGTGTTTTGGAGAGAATTTTGCATAAATTCTCTACTTGAGAAAGGTGTGAAGAAATGAGAAGGGAGAGGTGATATTTATAGGAAAGAGGAGAGGAATTAAGAGTGATTTAAATAATTGAAAAAGAAAATAAAAAGAGAGGGAGAGAGAGAGTGATGGATGGCAACATGAAGGGAAAGAGAAAGTACAATTATGATTACTTTTTATGTAAGAGAAGTGATATTTTGTAAGAAATGTATGAGTAGATTTTTATGGGAAAAGAAAATGTGAATTGTGTCATTGGTAAGAGTGATTAGATATAAAGTAGAGAGAGTGAATAGTATGAATAGTAAAAGTACTATGAATAGTAAACTAGACAATTAAAGTACCGTAGTAATAAAAATACGCGTAATAATGCGATATCTGTAATTTTTAACTACCGAAAAATTCTAAAACTGATATTTTTGGAATCCTTGTATTTTTACGAGTCTATTGGTATAAAAAGAATATTTTTAATATTCCGAGCTCCATGACACGATTTTCGAGAACCGTCCCGTTTGAGTCCGAAGGACACTCGAAATTCGCGAATCTGATATTTTTATGTTACCCTATGTCATTACGAACTATTTTAAGCTATTAACTTAATTTCGTTTTCTAGGGTTTGAAAATGCGGGATTGCCGGATCTTAAACACTAGGGTTCGTTATAGGCTTGTTGACTTTTGGTTCCGTTTTGATTTCTGTTTTCGTCGAGATATTCGTAAGATCGTATAATTTTTCGAGTCTTGATCGTTTTAGAATTTTTAGCTCGAAAATTTATATTTTATTTTATTTGTGATTATTTAATAGTTTTTAGTTCTCGGAATCGTTTAAACCGAGTCTAGGGTTATGAGTTGACTCAGTTTTACTTTTGGTGAGAATTTGAAATTTTGTGATTTCTGAAATTTATCGAAGGTTTTAAGATTTTGTTGTTGATCGTTTTTGGATATATTGTCTTGATTTGCGTGTTAGAAGACGGTTAGGTAATTTAATTGATGTACGAACGTTGATTAAACCGGTAGTTAGACTTTATATTTCGTTTCAAGGGTTCCTGTTTTCTCAAGATTGAGAAAACTCATTTTTGTTCTCATTTGGAATTAAGTTTAACTTGTTCGAGTTTTAGGTTTCGTTTCCGGTATTTGACTCGGTCTAGAATTGAGTTTTAATCTCAAGTTGATTTTTCAGGTTTTTGATATTTATACTTCTAGAATTATTTTTAAGGATTATGAAAATTTTTGGGGGTTTACAATTATACACTCGTCCCACCCAATATATAATAGTTAATACGATGAGACTCACTACGTGAAGTGCATGAATTAATTTAATTAAGAATTTAGTATATAATTACAATATCTTATGGGTGATCATATAATTTTAGACAATTGAACTTGTTAATAAAGCATACAATTTATTATAGGTAATTCAAGACTCGATATGCTTAGCATGAATTCACTAGACATTATAAATCACATGCAATTCTCAATTTTTATCTTTTCCTATTTCTAATATCACTAAACTACAAGCACAAACATGAGTATGAAAAATAAGAGAAGTAAACCTACTCGATCATAACTTGATAATAGCTCCCCTAGTCAAAGTAGTCTTTGGGGTAGGAAGTGTCGTCCTCCTTGATTTTCTAAACAAAAGAAATACCCAAAATAATTATTTCATAGAATTTCTACTTAATTGTCTAAATCTATCTTCTATTTGTGGTAAAAATAGGAATTGTGGAACTTTCAATTTAAAATGAGCAAGTTAATGGCCATAACTTGCTCATTTTAACTAAGAATTTCACGTATAAGTAGTCGTTTTCTTCCTACTCAAAAGTCTATCCATTTCTAAAGTTTAATTTGACATTTAAAGATGTTTGGTTTCAGAAATGGGCTGGTACAACTTGGTCACGAAAATTCCTGCCTTTAAAAAAAATTTTTTCTTAAAATTTATTTCATCTAAAAATGATAAGATCATATTTTATACAACTTATTAATGTTCATAAGAGCTAGAATGGATATTTGTTTTGATTAAAATTCATGTTTCAGGATTAATTTGGACTAAGAAATAAATCAAAACAAGAAACTTTGAAGTGGAAATTGGAAAAATTGAAGTATATGCCGGCATTTCAACATTCAAAGCCGCCGGCGTTCAGACGGCTTACACTCAAGGCCGCTGCTTACACTGCGAGCTTTGCCAGCCTTTGAATCAACCAACTTTACGCCGCCTCAAAGCCGCCAGCGTTGAAGTTGAAGAAGCCAGCGTACATGAAAGGTCGGCAGCTCAGAATGGAAAGGTCACCAGCTTTGAAGGAGTTACAATCTAAGCCGGCTTCTAAGCCACCGGCGTTGAGGGTGTGTACATCAAGAATTAAAAGCGACATGAATACAACACTTGCTTGAAGGAAATTGAAGAGACAAATCTGTTGGAGTGTCTAGGCCGGTGTCAAAGCCGCTGGCTTTGGTGGCAACTTTCATTATAAATTGGCTGAATCTTTCATTTCTCATCACATAATGCCGGCTAGATCTACATCTAAGCCACCGGGTAGAAGCAGCCTACCTATGTAACAAGTTGAAAGTTGCCAGTGCACTGCCTGCGCAAGGAAGAAATTGAAGATACGCCGTCTATAAGCCGCTGGCGTAGGATCCTAACTGCCGGCGTACGATGTGAAACAACAAATTTCATTTAATGTCTTGCATGAAATTTTTCCTATAAATAGGGGTTCTACCCCCCCCCCCCACACCCCCCCCCCCCCCCCCCCCCCCCCCCCAACAATCATCCAAAAGCAGTAGCAAAGTAGTACACTTCATATAGAATTAGTCTAGCATTTTCATAGAAATTTGTGAGAGAAATTTGGGAGCTTTCAAGAATTGTAATTGAAGATTGTGATACTTGAATTGGTGATATCTAATCTCTTTCTTATGCAATTCATTTATCTGAATTATTTGTTTATAATGCTATCAATTACATATTCTTATTTGATTTTTGAATCATCATCCATGAGTAGCTAAATATTTCTTTGTGGGAAGTGATGAAGTCCTAATTTTGCTAAAATGATTATTGAATTTATGTTATAGGATTGTTAGAATTATGGAATATTTGTATTGAATCCTTATTATCTATTTATTTCTAACTGAAATTGAATTGATAAGAATTTTGATGATTTGGAAAAAGAATTGAGATCATAGGAATTCATGAATTGAAATTAAACAACATTTGTGGAAACAATCAAGTTTGATTTTAATTTAGAAATTGTTCCATGTACTTCATGCAATATTTATTTTAATTTCTCACTAAGGAATAGGAGAAGTTAATCTAGGATATTAGATAATCATAGAATTGGAAGATTTATGATTATAAATTTGATTCCATTGATAATTTGTATAGCGGAAGCTAATGGATTATTTTATGGTTAACTAAAACTTTGTTTGGTCTTTACAATTTCTTACAAATATCCATAATCCAATTGTTCATATAATACAAATTCAATATGATTAGTAAAGATTAGGATAGATTCTTTTCCTTCCCACATTCATCTTATATATCCTTCTCACATTCTCATTTGCATTCATATAGATAAAATTAGTTAGCAATTGATCAACTTTGATTACCTAAATATAGTATAAGCTAATACCAATATAGTAGTTAATTTAGTCTCTGTGGGAACGATACTCTACTCATTCTATATTACTTGATCAAGACCCAGTATACTTGTTGGTAGCATCTGAAATTTTATATACACATCCTGTTCAGATCAAAAAACCCATAGCAAATACATGGATATTTATATGATTGAAAAATCCTTTGAATATATATATATTAATAGACTCATATCATATGCATGATTTAGTGGTGTTCTCAATAATGATTTTTCATAAAATAATTTATTTCTAATGGTTGGAAAAATGAAGTTCTCAAAATTTCTCTTACATTATTGGAAGTAACTAATGTTTTGAGTTGGGCTAAACAAATGTTTTCTCATCATGTTTATATTTTTCTACTTTTTAGAAAATAATTTTACCATTTTAAAACTTCATTTCTTAACTTGTTGACAATTTTATTTCTCTAAGTTGGTTTATAAACTAGTGAGTTGATTTTTACCTTGACTTGGAAACTTATCTAGTTCTTAGTTTTTATTAAAGTGTTGGTGATGATCTTAAAGAAAAGTTTTTAAGAAAATTTTGCATAATAAAGAATTATCAATATTAAGGTTGAAATAATAATTTCTATTTTTGTAGTTTGAAAAAGAGTATATGATGAAACTACTTAGTTAAGTTTTTGGAAGAATTTAACATGATAACACCACTAAAATTCATGATGAAATTGTCTAAATTTTTAAAGAGAATTTCTATTGAAACATAATTTAGTTTTTGATGAAATTTTTCCTAAGTAACAAAAATTATTTTAAAGAGAGCTTACTCTTATTTTCTTTATTAAAGCAAGAACTCATTTTTATTCCTTGGAGAAATTTTATTGAGATAATATCATTATGGTCATACATGAATATGATTATGTAGCTATGTTAAAGATAAGAATAACTCACATAAGGAGAACGAGATATGAGATTCAAGTAAGCATATATGGTAAGATCAAGTATTAGGAGTCTTAGCTTGCATCAAGGCTTCCCGGAACTTAAAATGGACAAGTTCCAAAAAGAAAAAGAAAAGAAAAGAAAAGACATAATGATAATCAGAGCATAATTATAAGATGATAGGTAGTGAGCTTTTACGCTTTAAGGATATATATATATATATACATAACTATATTTAATTATATATAAGTTAGATTAGGAGTATAAAAAAAAAAAGAGCATAACAATATAACAACATAACAATAGAAATTATACATGAATAAGAATAAGACATGACATATTGTTACTTTCTAATACTTATGGTCTAGAAAAATACACTATGGTCATGTATATTACATGAATATAAAGAATATTTAGGAACTTTTATCTAAGGTTATGTGAGATGGAGGAAGAAGGAAGGTTTTGATGGTTGTATGGAGATAGTGATGGTGTGGCAAGAAGAGGGAGTGGAAAGAAATTTTTGGAGAGGAATTTTGTAGAGAGAATTTGTGAGGGTTTTGTTATGTAAATGAAGTGTGTGAAAGAAATAGAGGGAGAGGGGAGGTGTTTATAGAGATTTGTGGAGGGAAATTTGAAGTAATAAAATAAATTGGAAAAGAAAAATATAAGGAAAGAGAGAGGGATGACCAAGGCTAAATAAAGGAAAGAGAGGGAGAGTTAGTTGATTTGTTTTGTAATGAAAAGAAATTAATGCGTAAGAGAAGTTATAAAGTTTTATGGGGAAAGAAAATTGTAAGAGATAAATATATAGGTTGTAAAAATAGTTAGTAAGAAAAAGTAGAGATAGGTGAATAGTAGTGAATAGCAGAGATGATACAATGAATAGTAGACTAAACAATTAAACTACTGATAGTAAAAAAAACTACTAATATACCTAGATTATTATTGACTTTCGTAATTTTGGTTTTGACTAGGATTAGGGTTTACTAAAATTCTACCCTAAAAATTGAGGGGTTTACAACCTACTCCCTTTAAAGATAGTTTTGTCCTCAAAACTTGACTTGCATACCTGATCCATTAAACAACTCTAGGTATCTCCATCGAATCTCCTCTTCAGCTTCCCAAGTTACTTCCACGAGGGAATGGTTTCTCCATAGGACTTTGATATACTTGATTTCATTGTTCCTTAACTTTGAATCTTCCGATCTAAGATTTGCACTGGGTACTCCTTGGAGGTGAAGTTTTCTTGAGTTCATACTAGTTCTACCTCCATTTTTCAATTAAGATCGGGCACATGTCTTCTTAGCATTGAAACATGAAACACGTTGTGCACTTTAGACAGGTTTGGTGGTAGTGTTAGCTTCAAAGGGTCCAATGTATCGATGGCTTAACTTCCTTTGGGCACAAACTCGGTGGATACTCTTGATCGGGTTTACTTTTAGGTAAACATGATCTACAACGTTAACTCGCGAAACTCTTCGTTTCTGATCTGCCCAAATCTTTTATCGATCCTAGGCCTCTTTCATTCTTTGCTGAATGATCCATACTTTACTTGCTGTATTTTATACAAGGTTAGCTCCAATTACTAGCTTTTCCACATCATCCTAAAATAAAAGAAATCTACAACGCCTTCCATACAAAGATTCATAGGGTGGCATTTGTATTATGGAGTGATAGATGTTACTTTAGGCAAACTCCACCAATGGTAGATGTGCCTCCCAACTTCCTCTAAACTTCATGACACATGCTCGTAGCATATCTTCCAATGTTTAGATGGTTCGTTCAAATTGTCCATCAATCTAGGGGTGGTAATCGGTACTAAAATGCAACTTAGTTCCTATGCATTTTTATAGGCTTGTCTAGAACTTTGAAACAAACCTTGGGTCTCAATCTAATACTATCTCAGTTGGAACTCCATGTAGCATCACTATCTCCCTCATATATAGTTTGGCTAATCTGTCCATAGAATACAACATGTTGATGGGTATAAAGTACACCGATTTGGTGAGGCGGTCTACTATGACCCATAATTGCATCATATCCAGCTAGTGTTCTTGCTAGTCTACACATGAAATCCATCGTGATCTGATCCCATTTCCAATCCTGTATGGTCAGCAGTTTTAACAATCAATCTAACCTTTGGTGCTTGATTTTTACTTGTTGGTATATGAAACACTTCATTACGAATTCTACTATATCACTCTTCATACCATTCCACAACAAATGACTCTTCAGATCTTGATACATCTTATTTCCTCCTAAGTGCATCGTATACCTTGAGTTATGGGCTTCACTTAAAATTTCTTTTCTCATTTTCATGTCATCTGGTACACATAGTCTTCCACTCATCCTTACTACATCTTCATCATCGATAGCGAATCGATATATTTTCCCTCATGAACTTCCTTCTTGCTCCATTAAATCACTTCATCATAACATTGTGCCTCTTTGATATAGTCGATGAGAGTAGGTTCCAATTCCAAAGTGGACATTTCCATATCAGTATCTTGATCCATAAATTCAATTCTTAGCTTCTCAGTCCCCCTTATCAACTCCTTCTATGTGGTAAGCATGGTGACAATTTTGCTGTGGTTCTTCCAGCTTAAAGAATCTCCCACTACATTTACTTTCTTGGGACAATTATTTATTTTGAGATCATAGTCCTTAATTAATTATAACGATCTCCTCTACCTTATATTCAACTCATTCTAGATTAATAAACACTTAAGGCTCTTATGATCTGTATATATCTTGCATCTTTGTCTGTAGAGGTAATGTCTCTAGAGTTTGAGGGCAAAAACAATAGTAGCTAGCCTACGATCATGCATCGGGTAATTCCGTTCATGTGACCTTAACTGTTTTGAAGCATATGCAATCACCTTTCCTTTTTGCATAATGACACATCCTAAGCCATTTCTTGATGCATCATGATGGACCGTGGCTTTTCGGGATCTGGTAAGGTCAAGATTGGAGTGGATATTGAACGTTGCTTTAGTTCTTGGAAACTTTGCTCTTAGTTGTCATTCAAAATAAACTTTTCATTCTTTTGGCTCAATTGAGTTAATGGCTTGGCTATTTTTAAAAGGGTATTTTTCGTATCAATTGATTTGTCAAATTAGTAATTCGTGCCAATAATTATAAGCTTTCTTAATTAGCGTTAGGGTCTCATTACGTTATAGGTTGTATTGATATTACGATTATGTATAAACTATTACTAAATTATAAATGCACTCATCGTGATTACAATGTTGGATAAGAATCATATAGCATTATTACAAGTTGATAAGTTATCAAGATTAAAATATTATTGGTACTAAAATAATTATGGTATTATATAATTAATATTGTTAATTTATCCAAATTGTTTTAATATGTGGATCAAGTATAGTATTATTATTTATAATATGGAAAAATATCTTATTTATTTTTACTACAATACATATATTATTAGTTACAATTTATTTTTGATATTATTAACACTACTGCTATAAATTGAAGTAATAGTTTATCATGTACTTATTATGTATTATGTGTCTAAGCTAACCACATGATTAACTTAGTAATGTAGAATATTTTATGGGTATTAATTTTAGAGCATTGGTATTATATTATAATTACTTGTGTTATATTTTGAATATCTCCATATTTAATAAATTATTTATATGATTTGAGTGACTTCTAAGAGTTCTCTTATTTACTAAAGGAGATGGTGTTATTCGTTTCTTTAAGAGGGTTATAATCATTTTTAATTATAAGTTCATAAGAAAATATTTATTTTTTATTGTTTTATACTCATTAGACATTGTTTGATTCTATATACTTGATGAATCTAGATATATATTTATTTTTTATTTGTTGGACTTGAAGTTTTGCTGGTTGATTAATTACGTTATTTCTTATTAGAGAATTTTCATGGCATAATTATTGTTTTTTCGAATTATTTTTCAAAATTGATTGGTAGTTCTTTTTAATTTAGTAGAGTTTCTAATATCTCATGATTGCGAAGGCTTAAGAAATTTTTTTAACGAAGATTGGAATTTCTCAAACTATAATTATACTATTTAAATTTTATTATTCTTAAATTGCGAAAAATCAGGAGTGATTTTTGCGACTTTTCTCAATCTTTTTTCTTTTTTTTTTCAAGATTTTATAATCTATTATTGTTAATTATCAAAATTAGGTTATGCAAAATTAGGGGATTCACACCATCAAGGCATAATTGATTTGTATATACATATAGTGCTTGCTTGAGATATAGAAATTTTAGTGAATGATTAGTTAATAAAATATGATGTATTAACATAATTTATTAATTATAATGTATTGTATATTTGGTTATGTTAATATAAATTAAAATTAATGTAGTGTCGTATATTGTTTATGTTATGAGGCCCTTAACATGCAACAAAAACAACCTAAACCATAAAACCAAGCCTAAAAACAAGGTATATAAAGCTCAAGCCTCTCTCTTTTTTCATCTTAAAATGTGCCTTGAAAGTCAAAGTGTAAAGAATAATATCAACTTTCATTTTGCAAAATTTACAAAGCCAAAAACAAACCCAAAACCGATGGTGCCTTTCTCTTCTTCCATTCCATCCTTTACTTTAAATTTTCTTGCTCATTTTTCCAAGAACTCTTGTAAACCCCCAAATTTTGGAATCGATTTAGCATAAAACTCTAAATCGAAAGTCAAACAGAACCCTAAAGGTCAACAAAACCCTAGTTTAACCGTAACCAATTAAGTCCAGCATTGCCATTTTCTTTGGCCCTGGAAAACGAAGTTGGGATAATTAGCTAGAATAGTTCGTAATAACCATAGGTTTTATGAAAATATCAGTTTTGCAAATTTCGGGTGTCCACAGTTCTCGAAAAATGTGTCCGGGAGCCCAGAATAGTAAAAATATTCCGAATACATCATTAGACTCATAAAAATATAAGGTTTTTAAAAATATTAATTTCGAAATTTTTCGGTAGCTAAAAATAACAGATATAGCTATTATACACGTATTTTCTTACTACCGATACTTTATTAGTCATATCTATCTTACATTACACTATTCATTACTATTCTACACTATTCTTTTATCTCTACTTTTTTTTACACCTATTCTTACACACTCCATAACCTATAATCTTTACCTTTTACCTTTCCCATAACTTTATTTCACATCTACCTTACATATTACATCTTTTATTTAACAAAAATAAAAAATAAAAAATAAAATCTCTTCCCCCCTCATTACTACATGGCTGGTGCCCCCTCTCCTCCTCTCTCCCTCAATTTGTTTTATTTTTCTTTTATTTTAATCATACAAAAATCCCTCATCAATTTCCTATAAATACCCCCCTCCTCTTTCACTTCTTTCACATATTCACTACCCACAAATTCTTACTAAAACTCTCTCAAATTCTCCTCTCAAAACTCTCTCAAAATTCCATCCCAAAACTCTCTCAAAATACCATCCACAACAACTTCTACCTACAACAAAAACCCATAACCACATACTTCTACCAAAGTCTTCTTTAGGTAACCACTTCATACTATTTTTCTTCTCTTCACGTCATGTAACTCTACATGACCATAGTGTGAGTTTCCAAAGACTACAAGTTATGGAAGCTACATTATGTTCATGTATTGTTCTTGTTCATGTTATTATTTTTGTTCATATTATTGCTACTATATCTAAATATTATTACCTATATATATATATATATATATCCTTTAGAGCATATAAGCTCACTTGCAATTTATTTACTTTTATCCAATGCAATTTATTTACTTTCCTTCGCAATTTATTTATTAATTTCTTGCAATTTATTTACTTATTCCTTGTTATTTTAAGACTAGTCTCTAGTCTTAGACTTGTCCTCATCAAGTCAAAATAAGTTTTTCTTTCTTTCTTTCTTTCATTTATTTTATTTTGGGACTAGTCTACTTCTTAGTCTCGGGAGCCTTGAAAAAGCTAAGACTCCAATACTTGATTTTATTACTTATGTTATTTTGCTTGCTATTATTTTCTCATAAGTCATGTTCATTTAAATTGTTGTCCAAAATTTCAAGTTCTAAAAATAATTGACGAAAAGGAGATTTTTACATTTAGGAACAAGTTTATGTAAAGTAGGAAATCTATGGTTTGAAAAACAAAAAAATAAAGTTTTCTCTTTTCAAGTTACAAGAAGCTACTATTAAGATTTTAGAAACTACTTTACTATAAAAAGTTCTTAAGTCACATATTGCTCCACTTTGTTTTATCAAGAAAATAAACTTTTATGAATGGATGATTTCTATGAAAAACATAAGGCATGAGAAAAGAATGAGAAATTTTCAAGTAAAGATTTTTGCAAACAAATAGACAAAGAAATTTGCACAAGAAAAATAAATAGGAAGAATAGTGTATTTTCTAAAAAATCCAAAATAGTATTAGTATAGAAAACTTAGAAAATAGAAAATTTTAATTTTACTTGGGAAAAATAATGAAACCCACATAAAGCATTTTTAGAAAACAAAGGGAACAAGGTATTCATTTCAAGAAAATTACAAAAACAATTTTTGAGAACTATATTTTTCTAAAAACTTCAAACCGACATTATTTTACTCAAGAAAAATAATTAGACAACAAAACACTTGAGCATACTTAAATATGAGTTATATAGTTATAAAAAGAGAATTTTTCAACTATATAGATAACTAGGTATTTATCAAAAAAAATTTATTTCTTGAACCAAAGTTGTTTTGTGTTGGAAAATTCGTAGTGAACTTTGTCGCCACTGTTTCAGGGCCTATATGACCTTGTTTGTTAAAAGTAATTTTTGAAATGGGTAGATCTTTTCGAGTAGGTAGAAATCAGTGTATCATATGTGCAATTCCGAGTTAAAATGACCAAGTTACGGCCATTTTAAGTTGGAACATTCCTTTATACGAACTTTAACGTTCTTTTGACATTGTTTTGTCAAATTTCAAGAAAAATCATCAAGGAATACTCATTGTGGGTATTTTCTTTGGCTAGGTGACCCCGAGGAAGGATTCCTTTACCTCGAAGATTATTACGATTAAGTGGAGTGTGTGAACGACTCATCCGCTTAGAGGAATAGTCGACATGGCATCGTGAGTTTATTTCCATTAAATGCTATACTTGTGCTTGTAAATTAGTTGCATTAGAATTAGGAAAAGATAAACCGATGTGTATGTAAAATAATTCTTTGAAAGAATTTTAAGAATATCGGAGCCAAAATTGTTTTAAATATTTGTTTTAGTATAACATTTGATTGGTATGAAATTCTTTGATTGCCTTAAATTCAAAAATAATTATGCTATGACTTTATAAATAAATGAATTCATGCATACCACGAAGTGAGTCACATTGCATTTTGGGTTATTATCCTTGGGTGAGAAGGATTGTAAGCTCATGTCGAAAGCAACACTTGGCGGAAGATCCGAAAGCGATTGCTTGGCGGCTTAAGAGAAATGCTTGGCGGATGATCCGAAAGCAAGGTCAAATCAAGTAGATTCGGAATGCTTGGCAATGAGTGCTCGCGAGCATAAAACTTTTTAATTAAAACTACTTGTTTTGAGATTAAATATCACCAAACCCCGAATGGAGAACGCAAATCCATTCAATATATAGTTCCCGGAAAACTATATGCTTGTTTGCTCACGTGTATGTTGCATTACATTTGATTGTTTAAATCAACTTGTTTGAAATCTTGTTACAAGAAGTTATTTATGGAAATAGTTCTCACTAAGCCTATTAGCTTATACCCCAATAGATATCTTGTGCAGTTTCCCTACTTATGGTTAAGGCCACGTAGACCCTGCGGGCAGATAATTTCTTCTAGATAAAAAGAATTCTAAGATGAAGTTTAGTATTAGAGATATTGTATAAATATCTTGTAATAGAATAGTGATCTTGGAAAATGTCCCTAAGTTTGTAAAACCATTGCTATGAATGAATGTTTATTATGAATCCTCTTTTCTTCATATGTTTTTATATCTCCTTAAGCTCCATAATTCCATATATGGTTCTCCAAAGTTGTGAAAGTATGCCTTACACTTAATATAAAAACTTTTGGGATTGGCTAAGGTTGTCAGCTTTAATATTGAGTGTGGCGGATTGTCACGTTTAGGGTATCCGTTGGGGCGTGACAACTCTTGCTTGAATTCATCTCCATGTCAAAGAGATTTTAAGGTAAGTTTGTATGTCTTGTGATGATTTATTATCTTTTTCTTTCATGGATTTATGCCAACTTAGTCTCTTGGTAGGTTATATGTAATTTTCGCATGTTGAGTTGATTGAGGAAATATTTGGATCCATGAAGTTGTAGTAAATAAGTTGTTGTAAGCTTTATAGTTGTTTTGAGTTGAAGTGTTTGGGGATAGATGCGTTGTGGTGAATAAGTTATAGTATGTATAGAAGTCGTTTTGAGTTATGTATGAGTTGATGACAGTGGGAGATGAAGGATTTGATTTATGTTGAGTGATGTGGTAAAAGTTGTTTGATGTCAAGAAGTGAAGTTTATATATGTTTTGAGTTGTTAAGTGCATGCAGTATGTTATATAATGCTTATATAGAGCTTAGAGTATAGTTGGATATGTGAAAAATGTGCAAAAATCAAGTTTGATAACAAGTGAGGTTCGAAAAATTCAAATATTCTGTCGTACAGCCTGTTCGGAAGGGTGTATGGGCCACATACCTCTTGAAACAGCTTGTATGGGTGGGTGTTTCACTCTCTTGAGCTTTTCGAGTGTTTTTCCAGGTTCAAATGGCCTTGGAAACAGCCCGTATCCAAAGGCATTTCACTTACTAATGTTTACGCAAATTTGTCCTGTCTTGAGTGCTGCCAGCTTTTCCTTCCTACATCACCGGCATTGCCTATTTACGCTACCGGCATTGAGCCAGCATACCTTGTATTTAAAAAAAATTAAATTAAATTAAATTTGTTTGTTATAATTTTATTATTTTATATGTGTTTATCATAAATCAAGCTTTATAGCTAGAGGCTACTACAATTCAACAACGCAGAAGCATAAACATGGCTGCAAATGATTTTGTTATTAGATATCCTCAGTTTGCTTCTCTTATGGTTTTCGTTGAAAGTGTAGGAGCTGTATCTCTAATCTAGGTTGTCAAAGATCAATGTAATGATCATTGAAGCGATATAACAAATCATAAAAGAAATTTTCCAAAGTTTAAGCAATTAGTTTTTCTTTGTTGAAAACTCAAGACAACAAAGGCAAATAATCCTTCAAATGAGGTTGACATTAAAATTTAAGAAAGACTCCGTGTTTCCTTCATATTTCCTTGATAAGATGTATAATAGGAATCTTACGACAAATAAGAAAATTATCATTGAAGTCTTCACCATAAAAAAGCAGATGTTTCATATAAAAGTCTTCACTATGACTAGTTGTAAGATAGGCTCCATACAAAAATGATCCCTGCGGCAGCCTTGAAGAAAAGTATGTGCTTGTCCCGGTGAAGTTCTAGTATATTTTAAATTAAATTATTAATATTTTCAATGGTTTGTTGTTTAAATTACTAATATTTAAACGAGAGCACGACCGTATTGTAGAATGACTGTAAAAAGAGAGCATATAAGCTCATCCTTGTCCTTGATTCATCCCTCCCATTACATGTTAGGATTCTAATAAATTGAGAAGCATAATTACTGTTTGATAGACCCCAACTTTATCATATCACCAAATACTTTTCAAATAATCAATAGATTGGTGTACTTAGAAAAATCGAGCCCCTTTCTTTTTCATACAGAGCTTGCTTTAAAAAGGGAATACAGTAAAAAAGACATACATACATTTAAATATTTTTTAATATTTTACGTATCATCATTTCTTTAGTTATTTGATACACATATAGAGTGAATATCACAAAAAAATATTTATGTTGGGAGGTACGGGCCTGCTTCTTTGCAAAGCCGAATGTAATTTAACTTTGTCAAATATGTTAGGCCAGAACAGTGAATTCAAATGTGCATGTCTGTCACTTTCTTACTTTATTCCATGAGGACTTCGGTTTTGAACGACTTTTATTCCAAGTATACAAGCCGTGCCAATACCGATAGTTTTAACTGCCAAACGATATGCGAGACTGAGTTGGGTCAAAATTATCTTTAAGGACACTTGATTTCGTCAAAATGATAGCAACTTATGATAATTGAGTATCTTTTGGTTAAAAGAAATTCATATTTTGATATGGGAGAAAACTACAAGTTGGGCAATCAATATTTTACAAATAAAAATTTCCATTGATTCAAATAAGGATCGACACTGTTGAATATCTCTAATTGAGTCGAAGAGATTGTACCTTTTAATAATGACATAATTTTTTGCTTGAACCCCTTATCACAATATTAATTCTTTATTTTATCAACTTGAGAGTTTAATACTCTATTTTTAACTACTAAGCAGAGTATTGATTTTCTATTGTAACCTTTGTAAACAACATAATAATATTATTATTATTGACTTGTGGGTTAGATAATAGGGTCCATTAAGTTTGATTCACTTTATTAGGATGACTTATCGAGATTTGGCTTGGTGAGCTTAGAACAAGAAATATTGGATTAGTTCGCCACATCTAATCTCTCTCAAACAAGCTCATTCATGGCTATTGGCTTTAACTTATTCTAGCTCACTCAAGATAAGTATGAATTAAATTTTCTTTATCTCATCCATTAATCACTAAGATGATCTTATGATTATCATCCATACTAAGTGCCTATAAATATTCAATAACTCCTATTCATTTTCAACTTTTGGAGAGATAAAGCAAACATTATTCTATAAAAGAAGCTCTTTTCACAAGGATCAAATATGGCAACTCCAGTAAATGATCACTAATAATTTTACACTATTAGTGACAATTGCGACTGCCCCTTACCAACAATTTAATAGCAGCCTAAATGACAAAAATATTGCTCAAAGATGATGCAAATTTAAGGACAAAATATGATAAGGTAATGGATTTAGAAGTTTTGCCATACTATATTTTTTTTCTGTTTTTTCTTATGTGTCTTATAATATTGGTGTACAAAAAAGAAAGAGCTTGTTTTTAATCTCAATAGTAAGTATTCGGAAGTTAGTCGCTCGAAGATCATCTAAGGCTGGTATCACTCCCGCAAAGGATAATTGTGTTATGATAAAAATGGATTTCAAAAGGAAAAAAAAAAAACAAGTAACAACAACGTTTGTTGAAACAAAACGAAGATCGGCATATATATGTATATATATTTTTATATAAAGTAAAAAGAAATAGAGACAAACTAACTTAAATCACCAAACAAGTTGGCTTGTGCTCTTGCTTGGCTTCCATAAGATATAGATAAGGTGAAGCATAGGTTAAGTTAATTTTTATCATGGATATAAAAAGTACAAGGGCAAAATAAGAGCTATTCAATGAAAAACTAGTCATGTGACCTTTGATGAATAATCATTAGCTAGAGAGATCTTTTAGACTTATAGGGCTAAAAGCTTGGTTAGCTCTTTCCAGCTTTTATCACCCTTTCCTTGGTACTTTGTTCATTTGTAATAATATTTTTTATTAACAAGAACGAATTTATCATGGGTGCTCTATTTTTTTTTTCCAACAACGTACATATTCCTTAAATATGTTGATTTATACAAATTATTTACTTACATGTATGGTTCACGTTCTATACTTTGATGCCTTTTCACCATTTGCTCTCCACCGACGAATTCTTAAGTCATAGGTCAAGAAGCATATATCTGAGTCCTTTTCATATTCCATCACGAATTAATTTTGACGTGTGAATGAGGGCCTGAATTGGACCTACTTTTCCCTTGTCTGCCCGAGTAACCCATTTCTAAAGCTACATTTTTATTTATTTGTTAACTATTTAATTAAATCCATTTTTTCCCACTTTTATAGCTAATCATATGATATTATTCTTACTTACCACTTATTCCCATACATAACTTGTTAATACCAATAAAACTATATATTTTCACCTGATGGGCTATGAAGCGGAAGGGAAATCCTTTAAATTACTTTTATAACTTTATATTAGCTAAAAACATCCTCTCATTTTAGCGAATTTTTGAGCAATTTGCTAGCTAAACAGAGTACACAAATAAAAATCAACCGACATTAGATTTAAATATAAAACTAGTATACGATGCACTCGTGTTGCATATGTAGAAAAAAAATAATTGAAAAATGCGCGTGTGGAAAAAAAGAAGATGGGAATAGTTAGGAAAAAAAAGGTAGAAAGTACTGGCCTAGCAGCTAAACTTCATGACATTACGAGGAAGAAGTTGAATAAGAGCAACGGTATCAGCCACATGCTCCTAAACAAGCAATAGGAGATATCCAGATCAATTAACTCTTTGAAAAATGGCCATAATAAAAGATATAGGCAGGGTAGTGAAAGCCATGGAAAATAGTTTAAATAAATAAATTGTTTAAATGACGAAGTAGGATTTAAAATATCTTCTTTTATTTTTTCTCTAGAAAAATCTTTAAAGAAATTATTTTCTAAGTATGCTGCTTCTTTTTGGAATATTTGCCTCGTTTACCATTCTACCTTATAAGGCTGTTGAAAGAGAAAGATAAAAATAGATGAATGAAGAAATGATGAAAATAATTCTTCCTCTACTCTAGCACTCTCCGTAATGGTCTCCTCACAAAAGAATCAACATATACATCTAAAAAAACTCCATTTGGATTGGAGGCAAATTGGTTTTTCAATTATAATTCAGCTTGATCTTTCTTTCTTTCATTTTTTTTCCCTTCTAGGTTAGACCAATATGCTACCCAATTTTGGGCCATCATAAACAAAAAGAGAAAATTAAAAAGGAAAGGAAAAAAACTTGGTTTTCTTCGGTATTTGGCGACAAGAATTTTGTGAGATGGGTGCATCCTTCTTTCCGTAAGAGAGGGGTTATTTATATGTTCCTATTTTTCACCAGCGAACATCGCCATCGCATTGCGGGTGCTCAGCAATGGATAAATAATTATTTGTGACTGTTTCATCTTTTTGTATCTATACCATAGTAAATTATAATTAAAAGACTTCAAAATCATCATGCATTCCTCGATACTACCGATGACCGACTGCTATGTGTAAATATATCGGGAACCTACAAGATAGGGTTGCGTACAGTTACCATAAAAAGGTAAATTATTTAACATTATTATCGTTATCTAAATTATTTTATGGTTGAGAAAAGTAAACACATAATGTTTTTATTATTATTTTAAAATCTATCAACACCTAAAACATTGAATGTAGTGTTAGGCGCTTCAATAATATAAAAATCATGAATTCTAAAGTCCTACAATTTTATAATTTTTTTACAGAATTAATAAATCATCAACAGATCAAAATGGTGTCCATATAACCTTTTTTTCCTTTGAAAGTGAATGTACTAAGACAAGTCTGGCTTAGTTGATGTTGACCGATTTATTATTAATAATTTGCATAAAAGTCAATATGTGCGTGGATAATATTTTATTTAGAAACTTCCTTGACGTGCCTTAGCCTCCACGGCCAACTGAGTTTAGGGGTCTCGGTCGTTTACTAAGACCGAGTTTAAGTCCTTTACACCTCTGCTCACGTCCGCTTGACTTTTCATATTTTCTTCTGGACCACACAAAATAAAAAACTGAGCCTATGGTAGTATTAATATGTATAGCACTGTATATTAAAGTAGTTGAATCTTGCAAGGCCGACTAAAGAGGAAGCTTTTCGAGCCTATCAGATTGTTTGATTTTCATTTGCATCTTATTCAAGATGAAACAAATAGATTATAAAATTTTAATTTTAATGTTTCGAAATTCAACTAGATTAGTTACAATTGTTGAAAAATATTGAATATTTTAAATAATTTTTGCAAGTAGAGTAGTGAATTTATGAACTCCCATGAGATTTTGCAAACGTTAAATAGAAATCCCAAATATTGAGTGATTTTATGAAATAAAATACATAGTAATTTTGTGTAAAATTAAATTCATAAAGTTGTTCCAATGTTTGTAACAACTCTACTGCTATCAACATTTAAGGGAAGTCACTTTAATAAAAGTATCTCCAAAATATAAGTGGAATCACAAATTATTAGTGATATTAAGAAAACTAGAGAAAAATTAGATAATAAGTGAAATTAAGAGTAAATAAAGCTTTCATTACATGTGTTGAGATCTTGTTTAAGTTAATAACCATCCCCTTCTTTTGCTTTTGTTTTTTTTTTTTTTTTTTTTTTTTTTTTTGGGGGGGGGGGGGGGGGGGGGGGGGATGGGGGGGGGGGATTGTTTGTGGACTTAGGAAAAACGAAAAAAAAAAAAGAATCGAGGAAGATGAAAAAACCATTTGATAAATTGGTTTATTTCACCTAAACTTTTCTTTCGTTATGAAAAATTTTAATAGAATAGTTTTTAATGTCGTAATATGTTATTGTATTTCTATAAACATAATAAGTAAGAGGAGAATCAATTTACACATCTTAGTCTGTATGTCTATGGAAATGTGTTTTAACAGCTAATATTTGTTTTAAATGTTAACTAAGCAAACTTAATTAATTAATAGCAAATTGAGTATCCCTTAATTTTTTGTTCGCATTCTAACACTATGCACCATGTACCACTTAGCAAACCTGCAAATCAACTCTGATCACTATTCATATTATGAACTTTTAACAATATCTTGGGAAATACGAACAGCCATACCCAGTTTCAAGATGCAATCCTACTTGAAAATAAATCCCACAAATATCTCTCCGAAAAGCCAACTAAGAGAACCCAACTTTTGCTCTACCGTCTACCCGAGTACCTTTAATACAGTAAAAAAAACTATAACTTCTCCATCCTAACAATCATTTTAAATTTCACTCATAATTAAAGACAAACATTAAACGCAGCAATAAGATCACGAACAAAATGAGGGTAATAAATTGTTGTTTGAGATAATGAAATAAAATTATAATAGGATTTTTATTATTATTAATTTTTTTATTATTATTATAATATTTAAAAAATAAATTTTAGCAATTGTTTTAGAGTGATGAATGATTATTTTTTTTTTTTATAATATGATTTTTTAATGGAATTATTATTATGAGCAACTAATTACAATAATAACTAGGGTGAGTGAGTAATCCTTTCACACAGGGTACCATCGGACCATTCTCGACTAGGTAGAGTCCGAATGGGTATTAAGGCAATAGGATAGAGTATGAGTATATATTTTTTAGAATATGCTCTCATAAAATAGGATAGATATGAGGTTTTTGTACCATGTACCCATCCTGAATCGCGTACTATATTATAAAAGGTACAGGTTCCAGGATGTCATGTATCCCCCTTGTTAAATATTTATAATAATATTTATAATAATAAATAATGATATTTCATTTTTTATTTTGCAACCACTTATATTCAAGATTATTTTTATAAACCACATTTCATAAAGTTTTATTATAGAATGATTTGTACTATTTTATTTTAGAATGACTTTTTTTTTTATTTTAGAAGAATTATGGTTGTATATGAGTACTTCAACTCCTAAATTATATAAAGATATTGTTTATATTATAATTTCAATTAATATATAAAAGTAATTCCAACATTTTTAATTTTGGAATTTGGTGCAAGTTTCATAATTTTGTTTAATATCACATAAATAGGTTCCACTGGTAGTGATTGTATGTTTCAACTTTCACATGAATAGATTCTATATATTGTGAACTGTGATATTGACAAATCACTTTTTATATTTCTTTCTGCATGTTTTATTTGAATATATAAAAATAAGACAGTGTTACATATTACGTAGAAATATATCAAAGACTACCAACTTGATGTTTTAAAGAAAGAAAAAAAATATAAAATTCGTTTAAAAAAAAATTAGGTTCCATAGGATACTCTTGACCATGTAAGTTTTACATGGTATGGTGGGTATAAGGAGCACAAAATAGATTTGAATACAAAATTCAATATCATGTACCTTACAGGATGGGGTACGGATACTACTTTATACCCTACCTATACCTATTCACCTCTAGTAATAACTTTTTACAAGAAAATTATAATAGAATTATATGAAATTGACACATATTAAAAAAAAATAAAAATACAACCCCAACCATATATAGGTTTATATACGGTTATGTATACCATATATATATATATATATATATACACATTTTGTTTCTTTATCTATCGCCATCTCTTCTGTTCATTTTCTTTTCTTTTCGTCATTGCTATCGTTAATGTTACTAACCGAACTTGAAAAGAGGAACAATTTTGATTTCCATTTGATTTACTTCAATATGTTGAAGAAAGTGGCTCATCCGACATGGAAAATATCAAGTGGGATGTTGTCCCACATGAAAAGATGAAAAAACGATGTTGTAATGTGGGAAGCATATAAGCAATATGTCACACATGAAAAATCTTGAAGATGGTGGGGCATTCCTAAAGCAATATAAGGACCCCTCCTCCTACTTAGCAAATCATCTAAATTTTTGTAGTTTAGCCACTTCAAAAGAAATTCTCCTCTTTCTCTATTTTGTAATATTTCACTTTGTAGTCCCTTTGAGTGAAATAAAAGTTTTGATAGTGTCCAAGGACGTAGCCATAATTGGCCGAACCTTGTTAATTTCTAATGTTCTTTATTTTATTGTTCCTTTAATAATATTATAGAGTATAGTTGTAGTACTGTATTGTGCTATTAAATTACATTTAGAGGGAAATTCTGTCTGAGGAGATTGGATTTTAAGTGGGACTGTTTGTGACCCCTCCAACCTTTCTTGGGAATTAACTTAATGTGATTTTTCAGTACAATAGTTCACTCTATATACATCTATAAAATTATATTTTGTGCAGAAATATTAGCTTTGCTTCCACAACAATTGGTATCTGAGCCAAGAGTTACTTTTAGTATGCTCTGTGGTCACAGTGTTATCTGATCTTCCACATTAGAAAAGATTTTCGTAGGATATCGAGTATTAAATTGAGTCGAATTCGAGTTTAAGTTTGAGCTTCGAGTTTTTTATTCAAGTCGAGTTCGAGCTTGGTACTATATCGACTTGACTCGACTCTTTTACAACCTTAATTACAATTTCCAATTAAAAAAATAGGGAAATGCTTAAAGCCATGATACCTAGATTGACCAATTATTCAGTTAGGCAAACTACCAACCGAAGTGTCCTCCACTACGATCACCATCACTATATCAGCCCCTGAGCGGAGTTGATAGTTAAAGCGGTAAACAAGGTGGCCAGTTATCACATTCGCACAATTTTTTTTTTCTAGAATGAAGTTAATTATGTTTTTTTAAAAATATAATTAATAATGCAATGCATATTATTGTTACTAGAGTATTTATTTTAAATGTAAAATTTATTTATTACATTTGCTCTATAAATATTTTAAAACTAATTTGAATAATTAGTTTAATTAAATTTCAAAAACCATCGAAAAAAACCATTGTTTGGAAATAACAAAAAAATAAAACCATACAAACCGTGTGCGCACGAAGCATGCCATGCAAGCTGATTGGGCTGGGCCTGCAAAAGCAAACAGTACGCAAAGCATGCAAAATTTTGCTTGAGGACAACACGACGTGGCATATTTATCATGCCTAGTAATGGAATTGATATCGTAGAGGAGTAGAATAAAAATATAATAAGATTTTCAATAGTTAATTTTTTATTTAAATGAGGTATTTTTGAATAAAATATTTTTAGCATTGAACACTTGTTTATAGGTTTAAACGATGAATGGCTATTTGATAATTTTGGTAGTATAGATTATTTATAGAATTGTTATAATGGACAATTTAATATCATGGTATCTCTTCAGAAAAAAATAAAACTATAATAAAATTGTGGTTTCGACAAAGTGAACTAGTTGGAAAGTTTCCGTGGAGATGCGATGTGGAACCTTAAAATTTTCCATGGTTAAATAATAGCAGCTTCACACTTTAAAACAAAACGTCATCCCCTGGACTTCATGCTAGTGATATGCCTTAGGCCATATGGATTCTATGTCATTTGAATATTTATTATTTTATAATATAAGTCATTTTCTTTATCAAAGTTGTTATTGGCCTTTTTTCTTTGATGAAAAATGTTCCTTGAATAAATTCGTTATTCTTATGTTATTAAAGTATGAGACTTTAATAGTAAAACCATAAGACAAGAAATAACTTTATTCTAAAACATCCCTAGTCGTTCATTATATGAAATACTAATGAATTAAGACTAGTATATTGGTCGAATCATGATCATAGATATGAGATATCGATTCATCACATGAATACATGTAAGAGTACATTGTATTGGAATGACCAAATATGAGAATGCTTATGGATCAATGCAATAAGTATTTCTCATTATAGTGTTATTTTAGTCCTTTGACCTAATGACACCATGGATTCCTATATAGCACGTTCCATGTTTTGATTATGTTCTTCATTATCATTAATCAGATAATTATAAGACTGTAATTGGACATGAAATAAGTCATGTAGAGGAATGTGAGTGTTCATGAAGGAATTTGTTCCTCTCATTAATTTGAGAGAGATATCTTTTGGGCCTCTTGATGAGTAAGATTAAGAAATGCATGGTTGTACTTGAATGAATTGATAAGGAGTTATCAATATTCGTTTAAGTCAGCATACTCTGGATTCAAGAAATAGTGAATAAACAATATAATAGTATATTGATCTATAGCTTATGTTTAATTATAAGATATATGTAGCAAAAGGACTAGATAACTGATTGTAATAGGTAGAGTCAGATCACCGATCTCACTTAATTTAGATAGGTATAATATCTTGCTAGAGACCAATTATGTATTGTAGGCCTAAAAGGTGTTTTAGGCTACTTCCAACATTAAGTAAACTGCATGGTCACAAAAAAAAAAAATGAATTGATCAGATCATGGGTTATTTTAGATAAACATATTGGGAATTATATAATATATTATTCTTAATTAGATTAAAAAATAATAAATAATTATTAAAAAAATTGTTATTTTATAAGACACGTATCGTTTTAATAGAGAAAAACCCTAATGAGATTAGAGTAGGTAACCAACAGGCACATCTTCTTATAATAGAAGATGATGGTCACCTCAAAGGTTCATAGACTCTTTCTATCACATTAGAATTATAGAGAAATCCTGTAACTTAAAACGTGAGAGAACCTATTAAGAGAGATTCTCAAAAAATTCGGAATTGTTCCAATGTGCTAGCACACGCACAAGATCTGATTGAAAATTCATTCGTGCGATACAGTAGAGGTTTCGCGTTGCAACATCTCATCCAAATTTTCAAATTCTAAAGCATCAAAAAGGTAATTATTCACTTTATTTGATTGAATTGCATAATCCGTAATTGAGGATTTAGGTTCATTTTATTTAAAAATTATAGAATTAATTTCTTCTTTAGGACACTAATTAAATTATTCCTTAAATAAGGTCAAAATGAAAATAATTACTAATTTACCACACCAAAATTGCATTTTTATCGTAGATATATGAATAAACAGTAAATACATATACATCGCGTCTTTAAAACGCGATATACGTATATATCGCGACTATTAATCACGATATATGGTTGAACGTACGAAAAAATATCACGATTAATAATCCAAATATCCGTAGAAATATTTATATCACAATTGATAATCACGATATTTGACGTACTAAACATTAAATTACAATTTTTTGCGATTTTTGTGTAAAATTGAACATTTGTTTCTTAAATGCGATTATTATTAGAAATTGGTAATTAATATCATTCAAAATAATATTAGTAATTATTTTACATAGAAACCTTAGATATGTATTAGACTAAATATATATATATAAATATATATATTTCTGCTGCTCTTGATCCCTAAATTCCCTACACTTCAAAGCGAATCATATTCAGCTCCTCGCAGCCACAGTCTACTTTTGCTCCTTCTACGTTTCTTAGAAATGAGGTGCCAGTTTACAACTAAAAGCAGCTGGTTTTTTGGATTTTTATTTATATTTCCAATTCTGACGTTGCCATTACTTCTTGATGACGAAAGAGAAGATAACTATAGATATTAATAATATTTTAGAACATATATAGTTAAGATATTATATGTTGATTATCAGATAAATCGTGCAAAACCAACCAATCATCATACGTCAGAAAGAGAAGCCTTGTAAAGTTTCATAGACGAAAGTTTATTTTCTCTTTTATTGAATTATTGAGTAAAATTACGAGAATTTTGAGTAGTTTTACAAATTACAGTGAAGAGGTTTACGAATAATTCAGTGTAGTTATGAACTTTAAGCAAAATTATGTACATTGATTGATTTTACAAAAATATAGTGATTTTAGGAATACTTAATAAGTTTATAAAATTGCTTAAATATTCATAACGAATTAACTTTATGAACATCAAAGGAAAGTTACTTTATTAAGACTATTTATAATATAGTGAAATCACAAATTTTGAGTGAATAGATTTTACGACAAGATTTTAGGAATTTATAGTGTATATTTCACGAGCTAATAAGAAACTTTAAATTTTCGAATAATAATATTTAATTAGTTTTACTGACTCAACAAAAAAAACGTTAATTTTATGAACCTCTAAGACGATTTAAGAATGATGAAACTAGGCATAGTAAAATTTGATAATTATAGGAACTTTCGAGCTAAATATAAAGCTACAATTAGATAAAGTAAGAACTCTTTTATTAATTAAAATAAATAAATAAATAACTGCAATAGATAAACAAAAGAAAATTTGCAAAAAAAAAAAAAAATAAAAAAAAAAAATCATTTCCTTTAATTTTTTTACATTATTTCTTTTAAAATTTTTTAATTGTTTTATTAATAACTGATAAAAGATAAATGTAAGGAAAGTTCTCTGCACATTCACAGAACTTTAAATTTTCCATGGAAAGATATTAGCAACCTCACACTATAAAAAGCATTATCATCATCTCCTCCACTTCATCAATACGAATCATATTAAACAACATGGCTGAAAGAACTTTGTCATTAGATATCCTTGTTTTCATCCTCCTTTTTGTCTTGATGAAAGATGCAGTATTATCATCCCCTAGGATGTCGATACCCAACTGTAGAGGTAAGTGCGGAAATATAACGATTCCCTACCCATTTGGAATGGATAAACCCGACTGTTTCTTGGATGAGTGGTACGAGATAGAGTGCCAAAATGAAACAATTCCCATCCTTTCTCCAAAGAAGCTCAACTTGAAGGTCCTTAATATTACGCTTTCTATATATTATCATGATAGGACCCGTGGTTATTATACTGTCAGATCTGGAGAAGTTACCGTCAACTATCCGATAGTATATTCAAATGACACCGATTGCTCTACTAATGGGAATCGTCAACCTCCGAGTCTAAAAGGGAGCCCATTCGCCTTTTCGACATTCAATGACTTCCTTGCAGTTGGCTGCAATGCTAAAGCTATGATGAGCAGCAGCGACCTTTCTTTCGTGGGTTGCAAGCTCCAGTGTAGCTCCGGAGACAACTCCAGTAGATGCCAAGCCACGGTACCCTCCGGTCTGCAGGAGTTGGCTGTGGATTTCACTAATATTTCAAAGGATGAAAATGGGATAAATGACCGGCAGTGCAACTATGCTTTTCTGGCGAGTGAATCATGGTCCGACTCCTGGCCCTCGTTTACAGGTCTAGACCAACTAAAAATGGAAGGGCATGTCCCTGTAGCACTATCCTGGGGAATCTCAAACACTAGTAAGCTTGCGAAACAGTTGGTGCTGGATGATTGGGATCCACAAAAGTTTCGCTACTACTGCACGACTCTGGACATATGGTAATGACACCAGGACGATTTATTCATGTAGATGCGTTTATGGTTATGAGGGGAACCCATATTTCACAAATGGATGCCAAGGTAAGATCTTCCTTTGCTTTCTACCCAATTATAGCATCGTTAGGTGAAAATTGCAACGTATTGTCTTAAGATGTTCAAATATAACATGATGAGATTTGAAAAAGTTTGAATTGCGAGAGGTTCCACGTGACAGCTTATCGAAAAATTCTATGATTTCGTTGTTTTATTTATTTATATTGTGAGAACAATTCCGTGTTTTAACCAAGAGGGTTTGAACGGACAAGTAACGTAGCTGGTATGTTATCAGTTAATTAATAATTACCACAAAAAAAAAGTCATAAAAAATCATCAAAATATTGTACATAAAAGATGACATACAAAATTGATAAATATTTAGACCAAAAAATATATACTTCTATCAATTATTAATTCTGTAAAAGGAAATAGTGAAGCAAAAAAAAAAAAGAATATATATATATATATATATCAATTTTATTTTCTTCATTTCCCATCCGATTACATTCGCATCTACTATTTTGCTTTTTCTAATAACAGCAATCAAATAAAGTATAAAAGGGAATTTCTAACATTTTCATTTACGTTTTCTCAACTTTTATCAATTTACTCCTCCTAACACTGTAACAGATATTTTATGTTGAGATATTATTTAATTTTTAAATTTTAAATAATCTTAATAATTAATTTATTAATTAATTCCCTATTGAATGATGTCAAGTTTTATTAATTGATTTTAAGAGTGCTTTTCGAACTCGAATATATTCTTATATGATCAAGACTCATGGGATCATTATAAAAATATTCTCCTCAACTTTATTTATTCATATCCGTTGAATGATTTACATGTTTCTTAAGCAACTGATGTTCAAGTGAATCGCCTTTTTATATATATATTTATTTATTTCCATCAAAATGGATATGATATCGATTTTTTTTTTTTACTAAATATCAAATTGTTTTCATTTAAAACAGAAGGATGCTAAACTTATTTTATACTTTTTTTCTTTTATCCAGATATCAATGAATGTGCAGATCCATACAAGAATCGTTGTCCAGGAAAGTGCGTGAATAAACAAGGATGGTATGACTGTGTGGATCCACACAGAAAGCTAAAACTCGTCATGACAGGTTTGTGGTTTCAATTATTGCACAAATGAAATAATGATTAATAAAAAGGATAAAAATAAATAAATACAAAAACGAACCAAGCAGTAATAACCTCAAATTTTAATACTCTATTGATGTTCTTGCAAGTCGGTTAGTATGAAAATAGGAATGCAGGAAAAGGAAAATAAAATTAATAAACCTAGATGAAGTAGTTTTTTTCTATACATCTCTTTCCATTTGAGACAAGGTGATCTCAACACAAAAATAGACCAAAAAAAAAAGGAAAGAAAAAGGAAAGGAAAAAACACTTGTTAGTTTTGAAAAATTGAATGAATGAATTCTCTTTGATTTATATGAATATATAGCTATTTATAATAGGTTAAATAGCATGTGTATTAGGACTTCTGTAAAGAGGCAATTTATGTTTTATTATTTAATAATGGATGATGTTTCAATATTCATATGTAAAGTTTTTTTAACCATGAACGTGCTATACTAGGTTGACACATGTTTTTCCTTCGTATTGAAGGCGATGTGACAGTAGCTAATGTTATGTAGGGACGTCCCTGATATTATAATATGTAGGACATTAAATGCAAGTTCTAAAAAACTCACCCTTACTTATATAATTATAGACTTCCAACATATAAATTTGTAACACACTTATGCAATTCCTATTGATTCCAAATCAATCGAATATCTACTTGACATGAGTAGCTATTTATTCTATTATCTTTTTGTGTAAAATTACTATTATTGTCTTCACTTATAGAATTGTGAATAATTCATATCCCATACATAAATTACCCTTCAATAACTTATTTTTTAACTTTATCATAAATACCATTATCTTGAAAATATCACATATACACTTGTTTCTTTTTGTAATAAATACAAGAGATATTATAGATATTTTATATTATTTCACTCTGTTTATATCGAATAAATATTATAATAGTCATTACAATCCTATTAATACATTCATGTGTTCAACCGAAATTCAATTTCCTCCTTATTCTATGCCAAGTGAATAAGTTGTAAATAATTTTATACCTCTAGCTTCCCTCATTTAGTGAATGTAGGCCTTTTAATTATTAGACAAGTTACACTACTAGGTATGAAAATTAAAGAAACCACTTATAATAATAAAAACAAATGAATACATCAGGCTCATTTAATTATGTACCAACATCTTCCATTATTAATATATGTATTTTCTATGTTTAGTGACAAATATTTTTGTGTCTAAGTCCCGATCCATAATCGCATTCAGCTTTGAAGAACCATACATAATGATTTACATTTTTTTTCCATCATCCAATTTATAAGTTAAGGTTGAGCTAATTCATAAATATGCCTTCAAAATCACTAACTATCCGTGTAATTTTTGAAGTAATTAGTTATATTCCAAAGAAATCATTAAGAATATAAAAAAAATGTGAATTCAATTATAGCAATAAAACCTAAAATAGTGCGTAATATCACGACTTCAAATGCTTGGTACTTTATGTCCTTAATTAATACTAAAAGAGCATGATAGGTTCACAAAAACAGCAAATGGCAATAACCTTAAAGGTACTGATACCCATGATACACAAAACTGAAAAGGAAACTCTAGTGAAAAATAGTAAAAAACACTCATGCAGATTAGATCATTGTGTACAAGTCGAATGAATTTCCTTGTCTTCATGCTTCAAAAACCTGTGAATCAAAGGAATACTTTGGTTGCCAAGATTTTTATAGCAAAATGGTATCAACATTGGTCCCTCAACGAGATTGATCTAATTTCGACCCCAACAAACACCCCCACCCCACCAAACAAGTTGTAATGGATACTAATTGGTTAAAAGAAAGTTTATGCTTTAGCTCAAGTGGGTTTGATGATAATAAGAAAGTTGTTTTCCTTTTTTTAATAACTTTGGTGAAATGAGAGGACAGGACTTTGATTATGTAAAATTAGAGTTGAAGTGCACGAAGAGCTGCAAGTGGATTTATTTAGGGCAAGGCTCACCTTGTTCAGACAAAACATACTTTTATAGGCCAAAGTCTCTAAAAGATTACTTTTGCATTTTCCAATCAACTTATAATTTATAGAATTCTTATGGCACATTTGGTACGCAGGAATGGATCGGAATGGAATTGCGATTTCGGCTTCCATTCCCTTTTCCAATATTTATTCCAAAGTGTTTTTAAAAGCCGCAATCACGATTTCTTGAAATCGACAATTCCAACTTTGAAGGGGAATTCAATCCTACCTTTGAGAAAATGGAATCATGATTCCATTCTTCCTTTATTAATTTTATGTAGCGTAATTACTTTTTTATCCTATTATGTATTCACATAATGCATTTATTACTAAGGATATTCTCAAAAATTATACTTTTTATCCATTCTATTCCATATAATCTTCCAATCATGGATTTGTCATTCACAAACCCACTCTATTCCAATCCAATTCATTATATTTGAAAACATTCATGTGTACCAAACGTGACATTAGAGTACTAAAATGAAGTCATCCAATCTCCACTTTTACTGCTCTTCTTTTCAACTCTTACAATAAATTCAAACCAATGTTTTCTATTTCTATCATTCTTTTCATTTAGTACTATAGGAAAAAGCCAAAAATAACAAAAATAATGTATTTTTTAGTAAGAGAATGCATGAAAACACCATGAAAGGCAATTAAACTTGACTTTAAAAACATATAAATAAACAATTTCATCCCTCTTTCATCTATATTATTTTAGGATCACAAAAGATAGTACATCTAAGCATATGTTATTCCCATTAAAAAAAATTATCAATACAAAGTACATAGTTATTTCACTAGTATCATTTATTTTGCAGGTGTTGGTTCTACTATAGGAGCGCTTCTCTTAATTCTTCTAGGATGGCGGCTGTATAAAATTATTAAGAAAAGAAAAGAAAAGAAGCTTAAAGAAAAGCATTTTAAACGAAATGGAGGACTCCTACTACAACAACAACTATTGTCACCTGAGGGAAATCTTCAAAAGGGAAAACTATTTGCTGAAAAGGAGTTGCAAAAGGCTACTGAAAACTTTAGTGAGAGTAGAATTCTAGAAAGGGGGGCAAGGAACTGTCTACAAAGGAATGTTGACAGACGGAAGAATAGTAGCGATAAAGAAAGCTTTGGACATTGATGAAGGGAACGTTGAGCAATTCATTAACGAAGTTATGATTCTGTCCAAATAAATCATAGGAATATCGTGAAACTACTAGGATGTTGTTTGGAAACAGAAATTCCTCTTCTTGTGTATGAGTTCATACCAAATGGAAATTTGTATGAATACCTTCATGAATCAAACAACGAGTACTTAGTCTCTTGGGATGTGCGTTTACAACTTGCAATAGAAATTGCAGGAGCACTTTGCTATTTGCACTCAGCAGCATCAATGCCCATATATCATAGGGACATCAAGTCTAACAACGTACTGTTGGATGAAAAGTATCGTGCAAAGATAGCAGATTTCGGCACATCACGGTCAGTGTCTCTTGATCAAACTCATGTGACCACATTAGTACAAGGAACCATTGGATACCTTGATCCAGAATTCTTTCAAACATACCAATTTACAGATAAGAGTGATGTGTATAGTTTCGGAGTAGTACTTGTTGAACTTTTAACAGGACAAAAGCCTATTTCTACAGTAAGAGCGGAGGAAGGTAGAAATTTAGCTACACATTTCATTATTTCAATGGAAGATGGCCATTTATATGATATCTTGGATGCTCATGTCTTAAATCAAGCACAAGGAAGAAATTTTTCTTGTTGCTAACCTTGCAAGAAGATGTCTGCAATTAAGTGGAAAAAATCGGCCCACCATGAAAGAAGTGATTGTAGAATTAGGAGGGTAAAAAATCTCCGACACTTACCTAATATCCAAGAGAGAAGAAAACTGTATGCAAATCCAATGCCAGGGCATCTTTAGATCAACATCAGCTAGGCTTAAAGTCAATACGGTGTTATTGCTTCATCAGATGTTCAACCTCTTTTACATGGTATAACTCAGTGACAAGCACCTTTTTTTCTTTTTTATTAGCTATTTAAGTTAATTTGTCCCTATAAATAACACATATGAGAAAAAAACATATTTTCTTGTTGAGTTAGACAATTTTTAGATAGTTAGTAGCCTTTCGAGTTAAAGTTAATATCATAATATTGGTTTTCATTGTATTTTGAAGATGTTTACTGTTTTATATTCTTAGTGACGTGTTTGTATTGTAATATTTCAAAGTTGGATTTGATGATCTTCTTTCAATAAATGTGTTATTTATATTATTTTAGGTTTTTTTTTCTTCTCTCTATTGCATGGTGTTAAAATTTCTTTCATAAAGGTACTTAATAAATAGGACACCATGCCTTCATCCATCGGATAATGATGGTATTTACCCTCTAAATTTTATGTGCAATTTAGTGTCTACTTTGACAAATAATTATTTTAATGAAAGGATAATAATAAGCACTTGAAAAAAAATTATCAAAATTAAAGTGCAATACTAAATCGTTAAAAATTGATGGTATGTGCAGTTAACTTGTCATTGTCCCAACAATGATCATATTATGTATTTCTATATTGGGTAAGGATTAATGCCGTGAATAGTACATAAATATTAGCAAAATATGAAATTAGATTCCTGAATTTTAAAATTGATTAATATAGTACTATTTGCAACGACATTTATCATATTGGATAATGATGTAATTACGATATAAATCTCAATATGTCTCTACAACCATTTACATCTCTCTACCGTACATGCAAAATAAAGATTCAAAAACTACCATAATATCGTCACTCACTCAAGTGTTAAAAGTGGCACAAAGAGGTAACTCTACTAATAGCAAATTTAAGTGGTAAGTCATTGAAATGGCACTGGCCCTGCTATATGATTAATTCATAGATACCAAACCTCCATCACGACCAAATCATTAATGGGTGAAACCTTCATGAACTAATCGGATGAAGCCACTAAAGCTGAGGAATAAGTAGTCTAGGTCTAAGAACGAAGCATCCGAAATTTCTGGTGATCTTATATGCGACAATAATGAGCAATTATTAGACTCCACTTTTCTATTACAATTTTGTGCTTAAAAGGTAGACAATGTTGTAAAATTAGCACATGGTGAAGGTCATTCGGTGGTCTTACCACTTTTGGTGATCTTATTTGTTAAATTTGAAATTTGGATGTTCTTTATATTTTAGTTTTGTATATGTACTGCAATAGCATATCTATCGGTTACTCTACATGAAAGAATGACATAAAGATTGGAAAGTGAACTGGCAATATGGACACATATTATTCTAGAGATAGTATTATGAATAGTATATGAACTTTGACAAAATAAACAATTAGATATTTGAGTTTTGAAATTGATCAATTTAGTATCTGAATTTTGAAATTGATCAATTTAGTACATGAAAAAAATTAAAATTAATTAATTTAATATCTAAAAAAACTTGATGGAGTTACTATTGGCATACTTGAAAAGTTTTTTTAGATATTAAAATTGATAATTTAAAAGTTTAAGTATTCGATTAATCAATTTAAAAATTTAGATATTTAATCTCATATTCTAAAAATGTTCAAATACCATTAATAACATTAACCAATATTAACTAATTATTCAAAATTTATATTATCCCGATCGTGTTGATTAAATGGAGGAACTAAGCTGTAAAGGAAAAAATCATGTTAAATGTTCCGAAGAGTGATTTGACTAAATTTGTGGAGTGAACCAAAAATAATAAAATTATCCTATAGAATTAGAATGACAACGACGTTGATATTATGTTCTTTGTCTCCTTCATATTCGACCTTTAGAGATACTCTTCTTTATAGTCATGATACTATGTCTATTGATGAAGTGTATGCTGGTTTAAGTTCTTTTGAGAAGATGAAACATCTTGTGATCAAAACTAAGTCTTCATCTGAAAGTTTAGTAACATATGGTACGAGTCAAGATCGAAAAATTGGTGGGAGTTCTACAGGCATATCAAAATCATCAAATAGATTTAAAACCTGTAACTACTGCAAAAAGAAAGGCCACATAAAGGTAGAGTGTTATAAATTGCAAAATAAAAATAAGAAGACTGGTGATAATCAAAAGCAAAATCAACTAGAGAAACGGCTGAAGCCGATGTTGTTGAAGATCATAGTGATGGTGATCTTCTTATTGCTTCTGAAAGTGATCCATAAGCCTGTAAAGAGTGGATTCTTGATTCTGGATCTACCTTTCATATGTGTCCCAATCGGCACTGGTTTTCAATATATGAAACGGTTTCCAAAGGTGTTGTTTTGATGGGTAATAACACATCTGGTAAAGTTGCAGGTATTGGAACAATCAAAATAAAAATGTTTGATGGCGTGGTCAAGATACTTGGGGATGCGAGACATGTTCCTAACCTGAAGAGAAATTTGATTTCTCTTGGTACGCTTGATTTGAAGGGGTATAAGTATACTGGTGAAGGTGGAGTTCTGAAGATAAGTAAGGGTTCACTTATGGTGATGAAAGGACACAGAAAGATTGCTAATTTATATTCTTTGTAGAGTTCTACTATGACAGGAGATGTAGCTGTTGGTTCCTCTTTGTCAGATGAAGATGCTACAAGGCTATGGCATATGCACTCAGGGCATATGAGTGAAGCTGGTATGACTAAATTGAGCAAGAGAAGACTTCTTGATGGGCAAGGCATCAGCAAATTATAGTTCTATGAATACTGCGTTTTCGGGAAGCAGAAGAGGATCAGATTCACCACAGGTACTCATAATACAAAAGGCACTCTTGATTATATTCATTATGACCTTTGGGGTCCTTCTAGAGTGCTCTCCAGTGGAGATGCTAGTTATTTGATGACCATCATAGATGACTTTTCCATAAAGGTTTAGGTATATTTCTTGAAGCAGAAAAGTGATGCCTTATCTACGTTTAAAGTGTGGAAGACAATGATTGAGAAACAGACCGGAAAACAAGTAAAACGGCTTCACACTGATAATGGCTTGGAATTCTACTCTAGTAAGTTTAATGACTTGAGCAAGTTAAAGGGAATTGTGAGACATCTCACAATTCCTGGTACACCCCAGCAGAACGGGGTAGCATAACGTATGAATAGAACCATCATGGAGAAGGTGAGATGTATGCTCTCCAATTCTAAGTTACCAAAATCTTTCTGAGCAGAAGTTGCCTCCACAGCTTGTTTGTTGGTTAATAGATCTCCGTCAACTTCCATTGAGAAGAAGACTCCACATGAGGTATGGTCCGGAACCCCTGCAGATTATTTTGAATTGAAAATTTTCAGATGTCTTGCATATGCTCATGTAAATAATGGTAAGCTTGAGCCTAGATTGCTGAAGTGTGTGTTTTTTGTTTCAAGACTGGGGTTAAAAGATAGAAATTATGGTGTCCCAATTTGAAAAAAGTTATTGTTAGTAGGGATGTTATATTTGATGAATCTGCAATGTTACATGATTTATATCCTATTGTTAATTCTGATAAAATCTAGCAGAAACCAAGTATGCAGGTGGAGTTTGATATTAATGCAGATTTTATACTAAAATCTACTCCTCAACTTATTACTATACCTCAACAAACACAATATTCTATTGCTAAAGACAGGCCTAGAAGAGAGATAAGGCCTCTACAGAGGTATGGCGAAGCAGATCTAGTAGCATATGCACTAAATGTGGCAGATGATGTTGATTCAAATTTGGAACCATCCACTTACACAGAAACAGTTAGTTGTGATGATTCTGGTGAGTAGATGATTGCCATGCAAGAAGAGATGGAATCCCTCCAAAAGAATAGAACATGGAGTTAGTGAAACTTCCCAATGGCAAGAAGGTTGTTCGCTGCAAGTGGGTTTTCAAGAAAAAGGAAGAAGCCACAAATAGTGATGAACCCAGATTCAAAGCAATACTTATTGCGAAAGGCTACAGTCAAATACCAGGTATTAATTTTACTGACGTATTTTTTCCTGTTGTAAAACACAGTTTGATTCGAGCGCTACTTGGTATTGTTGTTATGGAGGATTTAAAGCTTGAGCAGCTTGATGTGAAGACTGCCTTTTTGCATGGAGAACTTGAGGAAGTTATATGCATAAACCAGAAAGTTTTGGGGTCTTAGGAAAACAAGACCATGTATGTAGATTAAAGAAATCCCTTTATGGGTTGAAGCAATCACCACGACAGTGGTATAAAAGGTTTGATTACTTTATGACTTCTCATGATATGAAGAGAAGTAACTATGATAGCTGTGTATATTTCAAGCACTGTGATGATGGGTCGTTTTTGTATCTACTACTATATGTGGATGATATGTTGATAGCGGCTAAGGATAGAGGAGAGATTGACAAGGCTAAAGCATAGTTGAATAGGGAATTTGAGATGAAAGACTTAGGTGCAGTCAAGAAAATTCTTGGTATGGAAATTTCAAGAGATAGAAAAGCAAGTGTATTACATCTGAGTTAGAAAGGATATATTGAGAAGATACTTTCCAGGTTCAATATGATGAGTGCTAAACCTGCAAGTACCCCTTTAGCAAGTCATTTGAGACTGTCGTCTACCGAGTCTCCACAGTCAGAAGATGAAATTGATTATATGTCAAAGGTCCTTTACTCTAGTGCTGTAGGGTCTCTTATGTATGCTATGATATGCACGCGTTCAAATTTGGCATATGCTGTAAGTATTGTCAGTAAGTATATGGCGAATCCTAGCAAGGAACACTGAAAAGCAGTCTAGTGGATCTTCAGATACTTAACAGGAACTACCAATGTTTGTCTACATTTTGAGACAACTAGAGATGAGTCATCGGGTTTGTTGATTCTGATTTCGCTGGGGACTTGGACAAAAGAAGATCTATTACTGGGTATGTTTTCTATCTTGGTGGTTGTGCTATTAGTTGGAAAGCCACCTTACAGGCTACTGTTGCTCTATCCACTACAGAGGCTGAATACATGGCTATACAGAGGCGATTACAGAGGCTATATGGTTGAAAGGGTTGTTTGCTGAGCTTAGTAATTTGAAGACGTCTACAGTACTTTGTGATAGTCAGAGTATAATTTTTCTAACGAAGGATCAAATGTTCCGTTAAAGAACAAAACACATAAACGTTCAATATCACTTTGTACGTGATATAGTTGCTCGATGAGACATCACTATGAACAAAGTGAGTACTCATGACAACCCTGCAGATATGCTGACAAAGACACTTCCGATAGCAAAGTTTAAGCATTACTTGAACTTGCTAAGTGTCAGTTGCTGATTATTTCCTTTATGGAATTTGTGGAAAAGGTGGAGTAGTGTTTATCAAAGTTTGGAGAATATTTTTTGGTTTCGAAGTTGAAGATTGGAGTTTCTACTATTTGATTCTAAATTTTAGTTTGTTACTCCAGGATTCGTGTCAAGGTGGAGATTGTTGGAGTTTATGACCCGATTTCTGTAACCGATTCTCATAGTTAAATGTTAATGAATAAATATTTGACTATACATTTATTATTCATTCATTATACATTTAACGGTTATAATTCATGCCTTTTATTATTTATTCATTACATATTTAAGTGTCATAATTTAGGCCGTTATGTTGGTTTTCCTTATACACACATATATATGTGTGTTGTTTCTACGGTTTTTATAACAACATATCAAATACACAAAAATTTCCTTTGAGAGTTTTGAAAGCTTTTCATTTGCATCGTCTCAAATCCTTGTACTCCTACTTTGATATAGTGTTATTCATCTCTCGCCTTCCCGTGGTTTTTCCCAAAAGGGTTTTCACGTAAAATCTGTGTGTGTTCTTTACTTTTATGCTTGCTATTATCGTTTGATTACGCCTTTTGTTTATAACAGTTTGTTTGTTTATTGGCAAATTATAGATACAGACACTTATTTTAAACTTTTTTCTAACAAATTATTTATCAAGAAATAGATATGGATAAAAAAAAAAATAGTTGGCAGTTCTCATTAAAAGATCAAATTAAATATAGATAAAATATAGATACAAATCGAACATATTTACATATATCGTTTCGATACAAATCCTGATACATATGAAATAAAAACTATCCAAACAGACCCTATAATATAGTAGTATTAGTTCTTGTATTTTGACTCATCATTTAGAAATGTTTGAGAAGAAACTCAACTTTACTAGAGACTTGCGTCTTTGATTTATCATTATCATGTCAATAGTGTATTTATGAGCATATGATGTTGTTTATAACTCAATTTCAGCTTGTGAGTCATGTGGGAGTCGCTCATGACACTAAAGAGCAGCTGTGACAAACAAGGGTAGAGAAACAGAGTTCCTTAGTTCAATAGTTGTTAAAACCAGCTCAACGGCTAAAGATTGCAGCTTCATACATCCCTTTGGAGACAGCACACACACACACACACACACACACCAAGGGTTAGGAAATCATTCGGAATTGGTAAATAATCTTGTCGTGTGGATTGTCAAAAGAGCCAGCATACGAGGTAACAAGAGACATTTATTTCAACTAATACAAGTATATAGTTTGGACACGACTAGCTAATTAGACCGTGCAACAGTGAGTGTAATCTTCAGATTGGCTTCCATTAATGTGATGGTGGCATTGGAAGTGCCACTCGGATTTTGAAAAAAGGGCTAAAGACAAAGACTTGAGAATCAACATAAAAGCCAAATGGAAGAGCTCATCTCGGTTTAAATCCGAGCAGCCCTGCAGACCTGAATTGAGAGTTGAATTCGAAAGAGGGCTGGTCACCAACTGATCCAACCCGAGCAAGAGAAACTGCTAAGAAAACAACCAACTATAGCTGACCCAAGAAGGGAAAATTAACGACAAGGCCGAGAAGCAGCACAGGGGACCTCATCGTCCTATTTTCCAGTCGAGACATGCGTGAATCAAGCTTACTAGAAAGTTGAAAATAAAACCAAATATATATGAATAGGAGTTCAATACCATTTGAATTGGTGGGAGCTTCAATTTTCAGAGTAGAAACTCAGCTCATTAGCTGAAAACACAAAGCAGAGTAACTCCAGATTAGTACTTTCATAAAGAGTAGCTTTTTTCTTTTTCTTTTTTTCTTTTTTTTTTTTAGTGTTGGGCTGTCACTTTTTAATTTAAGAAGGCTCAATTCATTTATTTCCCATCCAAAATATGACAAATTATGATAGGAGTATCATTTTGCAAAGCCCACACGAGGAGAGCTAGGAACAGCTGACACCAGAAGAGCATCTTTCGTAGTGGTTTCAACTTTCAAGCAAAGAATATTACCATTGAAATTCAAGTAGTGTGGCTTTAAGGGATTGGAAAATTCTTAATAGGCTTTATTATTAAGAAGGTAGGGATTCCTTGTGGCATAGGGCATCTTATTTTATTTTCAAATTTGATGAAGGGCGGTATAAAAGTGGACTAAAGAAGGGCAACATCGGTGCATTTTTCCTCCCTTGAAGAATAGTAGCTCAGACAAACTCTGTAGCTTCTTTCTTGTACATTATACATTATGCTTTGTTTCGTTAAAGGGCATTTGTTATAGCATATCTATAATTATAAGTTGTTTTCAAAATTGAAAGCAATCAAAGTCATGCCAATTCTTCAAGAGTTTAGGATCGAAAACCCAATGAAGCATTGCTTAATAGGTGTTTCTAAATCCTTGTTGCCAAATTGCATCATGTGAATTTTATTGAAATGTTTGTGCTTATGTTTGGTGGGTTTTGCAAAAATGGATTTAATGAATTAATATGTTAAAGATTCCATTAGATGTTAATTTATGAGTAAATTACATAGGAATGTATCATTTATCAACATTTGAGGTAATTTCATTTAAGGTATCAACATTTCAAATGGTTAAAAAGAATAATCAACATTTGAAGATTAATTCATTTAAGGTATCAACATTTCAAGTAGTCAAAAAGAAGTATCAACTTTTTGCAAGGTAAATCAAATAAGGTATTAATATTTAACACTAAGAAAACTTAATTGAAAACTCATACTAAAATTAATACATTAAATAAACTTTACAAAATGTTGGTATTTTATTTGATTCACTAAGCGTTGATTTCTTTTTTTAACCACTTAAAACATTGATATATTAAATGAAATACCCTCAAACTTTACCTTCTAGCATAATTTACCCATTAATTTATGATTAATCGATGTATTTGTGTTTATTGTCTAATTAATTAGCATGGCCATGGATAGATTGAATTAAAAATACTCTAAATAAATACATCTTTTTTTTTCTTTTGGAGAGAATCTTATTAGGGATACGTAGGTTTTAATAAATCTCACAATATCATGCAATGTAATTAGAAATATGGATTTGAATCATGGGCACGTGTTTGGTCCATAATAGCAATTAGAGTGGCAATTATGAATGAAATTTACATTTCGATCCCATCAGAATGCTATACATATAATTTTTAGTATGTACATTTATCAGTCTACATAAGTTACAGTAGACTTGTTATATTCCGTCGAGGCAAGTGGCTTCCAAAGCAAGTTGGCAGTCCTACGTGAATTATTGGGTTGTTTTCTATTTTCTTATAATGTTTAAGCAGCTTCTAATCTTTTAACTCACCACATTCACTAATTTTCTTATCGAGCATCAAATGGACCAACTTGGATATGTATAATCAAGTGCATTTGCAGGATTTGTACCATAGTGGAATGTGCTACGGATTTTTCCATCAATAATATCTTGTCCAATTCAAAGAATAGGCTTAATAGAACAGAACTTGTTTTAATTTTTGCAAACTTAAATGTGCACATATGCGTCCATTTTCAAGATGAAATCTTAGAGCTTTCTATTACATGTGTATATATATGCACACTTTTTACTTATGATAACAAAGAGATCTATATGCATATAATCACTATATTTTCTGGTATATATTCGATATTCTTATGTGTTTATAAATGTATTGGTGTATGAAATATTTTTTTCGTAATATTCAATGATAATAGAATTCAGAAAATTATGTACCACTAGGATAAGCAAATGAGACTGTTATTCAGGATACCCACCCATACCTTACTTAACTAAGAAGGATTTAGGGTGGCTATTAAGAGTCATTGTATAGGGTACAAGTATAAATTTTTTAAACTTGCTCTCACAAGATAAAATACAAATTTTATATCATGTACCTAGCACCTATTGTAATGCCCTAAATTTAAGGTCATTTACAACCCACTACATGCCCATATCATATATGGACATGTAAAGGCTTAGAATTTGTTATAACTATATGAACATAATAAATACTCCAAGTCACTTATGTATCAATGTCTCCAAAAATTCATAAGTTCAATTACTTGTAGCCATAATCAGCTACCTAAGTATCTACTGATATTATTTAAGTGATTAGCTAACATTTTACATGCTAAAGTTGTAAGGTTTTAAGTGATATTACTCTTCAGATTGACTTCACACCACTAAGGTCCATGTTTTCCATTAATCTCTATATGTTCTTTAAGCATCACTTGGAGGGATTTTAGTGCTAGCAGTATTCCCAACCTACTGTTTAATAGTAACTAGCGATACAATAGTCTACATGATCATTACCTATATCTGAAAAATAAAAGAGTAAGTTAGAGCTAAATACGATATACTACAAACACACACGCATTATTTACAAGCACATATTCACATACAGACCTAACACTAATGCAACGACCAATGTTTTATTGTCTTCAATTTGATCCGAGCAAACAACATCAGGATAACTTAGTGTCTTACCACACGTAAATATAATAATATACATATATATGATGTTGGGTACTTCCAAATATCCAAGAGTCCAAAACATGAATATTGGATACTCTCCAATATTCTCAAAACTTAAACACCTAGGTCTACCTAGATCATTTTCATGTGCAACTCTACTTTCAGACAACGCCACACATGGATTATCAGGTTATCGCGATAATAGTGTTGATGCTCTCCACCTATTACTAGTAGCCACGCACAAGCAACAAGCATGTTTATTTAATTGGATGATTATTTAGTTCATCTAAGTTTTTACACTAAACAAGCACAAGCAACAAGCAAAGTATACACATATCTGGAAATCATTCTGTTCCTAACCAATATTTAATACATGAATTACATATACAAAAGTTGTTTAGAAACTCCAATATGTCTAACTAAACTGCCCTTATATTCCTATCATTATCAGTCATACTCCATTATTACTTACATTCTCAAGATAGGAAACTATACTTAAATCATAAAGAAAAGAGTTTAATAAATCTAGTCATTTTTAGGCAAAAAAAATTTTGAAGTTGTTATTATGTGCATAAATTAATGTGCAAGTGGACATATGGTTGGATATCACTTACATGCTCGTGTTTCTCCTTGTGTTCTTTTCGTAGCACAAATTTTAACATACTGAGAGGAACACGATTAGAAATACGGCATTGTGTATATGTCGTGTTCCTCTTGTATTCCTTTCTCGTTGAAAGTACAAAGAAAAACACGGCTTGATACACTAACTCGTGTATTGGTCGTGTTTTTCTAAGAAAACATTCTTTTTATACAGAGAGGTACACGACTTAGGACACAAGATTGTGTATAGGTCGTGTACTTCTGGAAAATGGCTTACTTTTCCAAATTCATCAATTTGCATTCCAAAATTTGTTTTAATCCTTTTACAAAAGATTTTATCATTCCAAAAACATTTCAAACCCCTTTTTACTCTTACTATTGTCAATCCAACATCAATTATATAGTAAATTACTCAATCTAAACAAACTACTGCCTAAGATGTCAAGAATTTACATAGTTTGGCATTACCTTATTAAAGTCATTAGTTTGGCATTACCTTGTTGAAGTCCTTCATTCTTTCTTCCTCTTAATGTCCCAACATCTTTATTCCTCAATTTTTCTCAAGAATCTTCCTAAAACTCGTTGTCTTTTACTATAGAGTATCACTATCAACATCGAAACACCAATACTCCATCGTCCATGTGATTATGTTGTTGGAAACATTAAGAAATAGAAAGATATTATCACTTACAGTAGAATTACATTCTAGATTTCTCTAAGGTTTTGAAGATTGGTTAAGAGAGGAAGAAACAGAAAGAGGGATTTTTTTGTAATGTATGATTAATAAAAGATAATAATGTAGGCAGTTATTTCATAGTTTTTTAAATAGGTTTAACTAACGTATCTTTTTCATGTTTTATTAGGTTGGACCATCTTGTCCCTATTTTAAATTATCAAAATTACTCTCTTACCCCTTCAAATGATTTTATTTATTTGGGGTATTTCACCTTATTAAACGTAAAATAAACAATAATAGTATTTTTCATTTTCTAATCACATTTATTTAAAATTATTATTAGTTCACTATCTTTTGAAAATTTTAATTTTAGATGAACTTGCACTATTTTATCCTGTAAGAACTTATTATTTCCACTTTAGAAGAATTTTAATCGCATGTGTCTAAATTTCTAACTTCCATAGTAATAGGAGTACCACAAAAGTTTTTTATTTTGGAATTTACCATTGGCGCTACAATTTTGCTTGATATCGTATAAATAGGTTCGATGAATGTTTGTTACAAGTTTCATCTTTTATACATAAACAAATTCCACATATTATAGAACTTGTAATATTAAGAAATTACTTTTTTCCCCTCTTTATAGGTTATTTATGGTGAATTTATAAAAAATAAGATATTTTTATTTATTATATGAAGTTATATGCTTTACTATATATATATAAAATTTAAGCAAAAAAGTAGTATAGTGTTACATTATATAATTGGAACAAAAATAGTATAGTGTTAACTCTAAAAATTGGTTATTGTCTTATTGAATATCAGTAACAACATTCAATCATAAAAATATTGGTAAGCTCATGTTCCAAACTAAAAAAATTTGTGAATTTGATGCATACAATTTATACTTTCTTATTTTGAATCCATTGTTCTTTTCATTAACGTAATTCATAAAAGAGACTCCATATAAATCAAAATAATTATTAAGTATTTTTTTATGTATAATAAAACATTTTATTTTGTTATTAATGCATTTTGAAATATTTCATTTTCAATTGATGACTGGTCATACACCATGCAACCTAGGGTTGTTCATTAAATAGAACAAAATCGAACCTTACAACAAAATGCGGTTTTTCATATTTCAGTTCAATTCGGAAAGAGTTTAAAAAGTTATAGATTGGTTCGAGGAATCAAACCGAACTAAATCGTTTGTACCTAAATAGAATCGCTTTACATTAAAAGAAATTAAAAAAAGATTAATTTTATTTATAACTCTAAAACATTAGATATTAAGGTCACATGTGATATTTCACTTTAATATCAGATATGTATGTTAAAAATAGACTTCAACTGGAATCACAATTCTGAATTTTAATATCATTCTTATGTTTAGATGTATTTTTGAAAGGGAATTGAGTAATATATGGATTTACAAATTTATTAGAAGAAATTGTAATCCTGTTCTAATTTATGAAATATAAATTGCATTGTTAACCACATTAATGTTATTTATAAATATAAATGTTATATACATTTTTTGTATTATATATTTTATATATCATACCATTAAATGTATTATATATCTAACAATATTAAACAATAGAAATTTAAATACGTTATAAATAAAGAATATTATGAATAAATATGGAATTAATGTAAAAGAATGGTTTTCTTAGTTAGTGTTATAAATTTATTAAGAATATATGTTACTTTAAATTTGCATTGAAAAATATTTTTAGGACGGGATAATATCTATATTTGAAATTACTAAATACATGATCTGATATAATGATAAATGACTTTAATTATTACATAATATTCCTCAATCTAAACATTTTTTTTTCATGGGAACTCAAATGACTATTAATGTTATTTATTAGAATTAATTGTTTTTAAAGGTGGTTCGAACCGAACCAAATTGAACCGCATTTGAATTGGTTTTGTTCAAAACTCAAACCGGTAAAAGTAGTTCAATCATTAAGGGAACCATTCCAAATGTGGTTCGATTCGGTTCAACAGCTAAACCGAATCAAACTAAACCGAATCATCAACGATTCTAAATTACAACGAGGCTAAGTTAGATCACAAATGCGACCCTGCTCGTGCCTATCTATCTACTTTTTTTACTAGATGTTACTATTGCATATGCATGTAATGCACTTACTAATAAAAAGGTTTTAGGAACAAAACATATTAAATTTTAGTATCATTGTCAATTGTCAACAAGTGCAATTTGTTAATTAATTTTATTTTGAATATGCTTATAGATTAGACATTAATTTTAATTTTTTTTCTCTCATACTTAATCTTAAATTCTTAATCATAATTTATTTTCTTTTCTTATTTTTTAGATTAGAATTTTTGTTTTTGGAATAAATTTAAATTTCATTTTGTTTGCCTTTTCAGCTGGATTTTATTTTGCTCCCTCTTTTAGATTGGCATGTTTTAGATTTGATTTGATTAGTTAAGTTTAAATTATGTGCCCCTTTTAGTCAAATTTATATTAAATTTAGATTTCTACTTGATTTACCTACCTTTTCAATGTAATCATTTATTAGATTTATTCACTTGCCTCTTTAGTGAGATCTATTTTTCTAGTAGATTTTAGTATGATTTCCTTTTCTTTTTATTTCTTTTTTTTAATATATTTTCATTTGTTAATGGAAAGAATTTATAGTATTAAATTTTTTTCTTTTAATCTAGAAATTGCATGACTTTTCATCAATCGAAGAGATGACACAAAAGCTATCCCCTTTCGCTAGACATGATCACATCATGAGATTAACTTGCACATAGAGATGTAAGTGGGCGGGTTTTTATGGGGTACCCGACCCGCCCATTCCGATAAATGCACTATAGGGTATTACCCTATAGGGTTTTGGATGGGTTTTGAGACAAGCATAAAACCTGTTGGGAAACTCGAACCTGTTTAAATATATATAATATATATATATTATGTTTGGCCTCTGTCTCTAAAATTAATCAGTTGTGCTCCATTAATTGTAAATCTATTTTTTTTGTTAAATCATTTAGAAAAAGTAAAAAACCCTAGGACGGTAGACTAATACTCTATGGTCTCTACTTTCAGTCTTCGCCTTGGCTCACTCTCGTCAAATTCAAGCCTCTTACTCCCATTGCTGCACTATTTCATTCAATGATTTTCTTCTCATGAAAATGATTGGGATTTTATAAAGAGGATTGCATAAGTAATGATAAGAGTTTTTTTCTTGGCCTATAAAGTAGGAACAGATCGAAAATAGAAAAAGATGAAAAAAAAACATTTATAATGACGTTTTTAAATATTTTATTATGTAATGATTCTCATTTTATATCGGGTTTTGAGTTCGGGTTTGAGTTCGGGTATCCTATAGGGTTTGTCTAGCAGGTTTTGGGTTCATGGACAAAAACCCTATAGGGTTTGGGACGGGTTTTGGGAATCTTATTGGGTATCGGATTTGGGTTCGGGTTCGGGTTTTAGTAAACCCGTCCCAAACTCGTCCTAGTTGCATTCCTACTTGCACATAAATTTTTAAGGAGTTGATTTCATGAATCTAAATAAATAATAGTAGTATAGAACACACACCACCATATTGCATGAACAATAACATTTACTTGATATCATCATCACCACTAATGGTATGCTAAGAAATTGACTAACTTCTTCAATTGAACATCAACAACCCAGTTCAATGGGTATGCATTTATTTTGAAAACCTTTTAAATCCTACTAATATCCACTTATAATTTGCATAAGCCAAAACCACAATAACATTAAAAGTGAATCCTTACCATAACCCTTTCCATTATCTTCATCAAAGACATCACTATTGCAATGCAAATTTAATTTACTTGTTGGACTCAGCTCGAACGAATCCACACAAAAAAACCAACTAAATCCACTCGACAAACTCAAAAATGAATTAGAAATCACATGAAAATTACTATCTAGGATAAAAAAATTGAAACCTTAAAGAACATTACAACGTTGCATTATAGCTTCATTGACATACACAATTGATGTCAACAACAACAAAGCATCAAACCAATTTGCCTCTTTTAAGCAAGTTTATAATAAAGAGAAAGGGGTTAGGGTTTTGATGTTTGAAGAGATTGTGTGTTATTGGAAATAGGAAACACTATAAGAATTGATCCTGACATGATGAAATTGTATCTTGAAAATATAATTTTAAGTTGAAACGGTTTAATAGTACTTTTGGAAATTTTTAAGCCATATTGGTGAGATCTTTTCAAAACACACTAATTTTGCCTTCTTGCATTCAAATATTAGGAAATTGTAATCGCAAAGATTGAAATAGATACAAAAAGATGCAATTCTTTTATTATTTATATTATTTGAAAATGATATGTTCTTGTATGTTTAGTTTCTTCTAATAAAAAGTATTGTAATAGAAAAAATAAATAAATAAAAAGCATTGTACATGCTTTTTCCATGTTTAATGATGTATATATAATTTCACACTTACACCTATTTATTTCATAATCAAAATAAAATGAAACTCACTAAAAGATATTTTCTAAAGATATTATATGTTTCCTTTTTTTGTTTATTTTTATAAATATATACTGAAAATACTTTTTTGAATATCTAACTATACATTATATATAACTTGTAGACGTACTTAAAAGATTACTTCTTATTGGCATATTAATCCATTATATAAAAGTTGTCATGACCTAAAGGAAGGCTTATTAGAATTGCCCTAAAATCATCATATCATGTGAGCACCTGAAATATGGGGATCGTTTGCAAATCAGGGTTTGCAAAACTCTAACTAATTATTCGCTCACTGCATTATACATATATATATTTATGAAAATAGTTAAGGATATCGATATTCCATAGACCACAAGGATCGCAGAGAATCGAATATCCTACAAAACAATAAGATAAGGTTAACCTAGGTTTAAGAGAAATAATGGTTAAGTTTAAGAAAGAAAACTTCAATTTCACATTACAACTCTCAGACTAAATTTAGCAATACAAGCTTCTAATTTGCTACTTAACTCATAGAATATGATCTCTAGCATGCTCTGCACTTAGATCCTAGCCTATTCCCAGCTTTCAACTAACTTGTAAAACAATTGTTGGGGAGTAAACAACCACAGTTCAGTGAAGTATAATCCTTACCTGATGTGCACAAAAAATGAATTATGATTAATCAAATTGTCTTTATGTTTTGGATTTGAATACAAGGAATCTAAATGATATAAACGATGTTATTAATGGATATGACGCATCAAAAATAACCCGAGCGACAGTTTCTCTCACTTGATATTACGCATAAGTAAGATTAAGTGGTTTGTTCACCACGATCGTGATGATCGATAAGAATGGTTCGTTTGCCACAATCTCAAGAAGATTGATAAGAACAAGGGTTTTGGATCTCAAAAAAAGAAACAAAACAAAGGGAATTCATTAGCATTTAAAAGTTAGGGTTTACATCTAAAAAAAGGGTATTTATAGAATCCCTTAATAATGGCAAAAATGTAAATAAGACAACTTAACAAAAAAATTCGTGCAAACATAGGATAAGGATCACACCCCGTGTCATGGGCATTATCATATTTCACGCTTCCGACCACGGCTGTATCTTTGATCGTGATCTCCTTTAATCAACCCTACAATATTGATAACAGAAACCATCACAGGCGTATCTTTGACTGTGATCCTATCTAAGTCAAATATCTAATGCTGATATGGCTTCATCACGAGCATTATTGATTTTACACCTTAGGTTACGGGTGTTATGAGTCTTATGACTCCCGTCATCTCTACGACAGCCATTTTCATGCATAATGGTCAGAATCACAGCCGTGGTTGACAAGGTTATCTTCTTTGATTCATGTTCTCCTTCTAAATTGTTACAAATTAACCCATGCTCCTTTATGCCATATATCCCATAGCCATTTATGAAGTTGTACTCATTTTCATGAGTCGTAATCCTCATCATGCTTAATCTTTTGATGTGAGCTTGATAATCATTGAAGTGATTCTCCCTTTCTTACGTGGATTTGGCAAAGATGCTTTCCCTTGGTCACTGGCTTCCTCTAATGCAAGCTTGGACAATAAATGTCGAATCTAATTCCTATCATTACCCTATACCATTCAAGCAATATCAAAAAAGTTATTAAAACAAGCATATGCAATGCAGTCAAGCAAATGGGCAAATACATATGATCTACTGGTAACCACATGTAGAACAAATTTACATCCTTCGTGACAGGGGTTTGGGGGGAACTCCATTACCGTCAACTCCCAGGAAACCTAGCTTCGGGACCTAAACTATCAAAAAACCTGTTTAACCATACATATAAAATAGCGTTTAAGTATACATATAGTCTCAAAGTGAGTAACCTCAGGTAATGATACTAACGCGGCCTTAGATAATAACTTGTACTCCTAAATACATTTTAATTCTTCAACATGTCAAGGACAAGGCCCATGGTTCGCAATCACACTCCATGCTAGCACCCCACCCAATTCATTGCATGGCAATGACGGCCTTCGACATGCAGTATGCTAAGCTATGCATGATTCATTTATCATTTTCAGCTAAATATGATTTAAGTTCAATTATGTTTTGCGACCAAACAATTTCACAAACATTCATAACATTACTATACTACTTAATCATACATTTAACTTGTTTAGATAAGTTATGGTATCTTGGCATGATAGTTTAAACACGAGGGAAGCACAAGCATAACCCAATCCCACATGCATTTCAAGTTATTAATATAATTACAAATGCACTATGTTACAAGCACAACAGATATAGGATCATAGGATGTATATTTGATGGGGTGATGGCTTGGTAGTGTGTGCGTTGGTTATTCGATGGGGGAAAGGAAAGAAAAATGAGACGCTGGAGGTTATTTTAATTAGCTTGAGAATATCACGTTTCTTACTATCATGGGTGGGTAGGAGCAACTATCACCATGCTTGATAATGTATGTCTACTATTTAAGAACTTGACAGCTGAAAAATAAGAAAAACAGAGTTGTGTATGCGTGTCATTGTTGCTCATTTGGTGAGGGAAAGTGGAATAGCAGTTGTGGCTTGATCTTGCTTTTGCTGTTCATGTTGGGTCTCTCTTAAGGTTCTTAAATGGCTCCACCATTGCTGTTGTTACCTCTAGTGTGGGATCCTAGGTGATCGAGTGTTAGCTCCATCCTTAGCGTCATGATATCTTATTGTTGGCCTCAATAGGCTATGTAGATGGATCTCATAGGCACCCGCTATTAGCTCTCTTGTTACCTTACAACATCTCCAATGTTGACTCTCCTAAAGCTGAAGTGCTGTTGTGGGCCTCACAGCTGCCTCCTAGGCACTCAAGAGATGGCTCTCTAAAGAGTAGATTATGGCCCTAAGGGGCGATACTAGGTGATTCTAATTGAGACCACCATGAAGTGTTGACAATGTTCCTATGGGTGTTGTTGTAGGTTATAGAGTGCCTTGTCCAACTATCTCTATTTGTTAGTTCATGTGCAGGTCTATTACTTGTTGAAATAAGATAGGGGAAAATAATTAAATTACACGACATGAATGTGATTTGAACTGAAAGGCTTGATATGTCATTTCATGTAGAAATTCAGAAAAATAGAATTGGGGAAAAAAAGGAAGAAATAGATTAAATTAATTTGATTACATATCTACTAAGGACCTTAAGTGTTAGTTGAGTTCTCAGTTAACTCAATTCACAATTGTCATTCAATTAACTAAAAGTCCTATTATTTTGATATTGTTTTGATTATTAGGAAAAGTTATGGAATTCTTAGGTTGGTCAATTGAATTGGAGTTTGAAAGCTTCAACTTAGAAGCCTCAACTGAATTTTGTTCATGTCAATTTTGTAATTGACAATAAAAAATTTCAGGGTTTCTTGTATAAATTAAAACACATATTTAATATTTTTTATTCATTTTCAATACATCTACACTTACTTATAAGAGTAGTAATGGATTTTTACGTTTAGAAAAAGAAAAGAAAAAAAAGAAAGAAAAAAATCGGGGTGGCTTTTCAAAAATGTTTTATTACTTGTTTAGAATCTTGTTATCAATTTTACTAATTGGTACAAATTACGCCTACGTATAATTCGGGGAATTTCAAAAGTTTTTTTGTGAAATTAATATTAAATAATATAGATGATTATTTAATGTTCTTGATCACAGTATTTTAACTTATTTTCACTTTTTTTTAGATGTTTTGATCAAGTGTTCACTTTTTAAACCATCATAGGTCGATTAAATTATAATAAATTAGAACTTTTAGTGCTTGTAGAGATTAGCTAAATTTTTTTTATTTAAAAGGGAGTAAGTTATTTTTCTTTAAAAAAATATTTAATCACTCGTTTCTATTCAAAGGTTTTTTCAACCCAATAAACAAAAAAAATAATAAAATAAAAAAACTTTCCACAAATTTTTCTTCAAATAAAGCTTTCATTTCATGAATTATTCTAAGGGTTAGCAGGTAATCTTAACATACAAGCATTACTCGTATCCTACTCCATCAAGTAGAGTCTTTGTGAGTATTGAAAGCCACAAGAAAATGTATAAGCATAGTTTTCCCAAAACCTGCTTTAACAGCATAGGGTAAAGAGTATGAAGGTACGGGCATAGGGTCCTTATACCCTATGCCCACCATGGAATATGTATTATTTTATAAAGAGGATATAAGTTCTAGGATATCATATAACTATCCCAAAACATGTATTTTATGAAAAATTAAATAAAATTATAATATAAAATTAATAAGCAATAAATAATAATACTTTTTTTTTCATTTTACAATCATTTTTGTTCGAGATTATTATCGGTAGACTATCTTTTAAAATTTTATAAATTTTAAAAAACTTGTACTATTTTATTATGAAAGTAGTTGTAATTTTAAATTGAAAGAATTTTGATGGTGTATACTTGAACTTGTAGTTATACAGAAGTATAACTTATCTTTAAAGGCCAATTAATACAAGAGTACCTCCAAATTTTTTTATTTTAGAATTTGTTAAATGTTTTATAATTTTGTTGAAATCATATAATCAGATCCTAGAGGTATTTATTATAGATTATTACTTAACATATAAACAAATAATGCATATTATAAAAAACTTGTGATTTCATTTTTTAGATTTTCTTTAATAAGTTAATTATAATGAATATATATATATAATAAGGTAGTTTTACAAATTACAACTTGAAATTTGAAAATGAATGAAAAAATTTTCAAGTACCTTCCATGATAGGATGCATGAATCATGATACCCTACCTATCATGAACCTACCCTCCAAGTCATTAAATTCTTAACAAAATGATTTGTATTTTGATTTTTATTGTAAATAATTTATCTATGGATTATATTTTAAGCATCAAGATTTAGTGAACAAAAATAATAGTACTTGTTGTATCATCTTAAAGAGAAAAAAAAAAATCCTTATCTTTATAAGGGAAATGTTTTTTATTAATAAGTGGTTTTTCATAATATAACTAAGAGATAACTTGTAAGAGATAACTATTTAACCTCATATTTTGGGGTTTTTTTCGGTAGATACAAACACTTTTTTCAGACTTTTTTTAACAAATTATTTATCAAGAAATAGATACAAATAAAAAATAGTTGACAGTTCTTATGAAAAGATCACATAGATCAAATATAAATAAAAAATATATATATGCAAATCAAATATATTTATACATGCAATTTCGATATAGATAAAGATACATATGAGAAACAAATAATTCAAACAGACCATTTATCTAATGAAATAAACTATACCAATTTTAGGTTAATATTGTTTTAAAACTTGTTTGATCACATTGATTTTACATAAAGTTAGGCTAATTTGATTACACGAAGTCATGCACTATGTCTATGTAAAAATTTAATGTAATTTTATAATCGAACTATGTAATGATGAGAATCATATAGAATCTTCCTATAAAAGACTCTTGGAGATGGTGAGGAAAAAATTACCTAGCAGATGATATGGAGAGAGGTGAATATGTGATATATGATAATTGTTTAAAAATTGTGCTATACTTACACATCATTAAACCTGGACAAGCATGTATAACTCTATTTATTTATTTATTTATTTTCCTTACAACACTTTTTATTAGAAGCAACTAAACACACAAAAACATATCATTTTCAAAAAAATATAAATATAAAATTGCTTCATTTTACATATATTTCAATCTTCACAATTATAATTTCTAATATTTTGATGCGAAAAGGTAAAATTATTGCACTTAAAAATTTCCAAAAAGCACCATAAAAACCATTTCAACTTACAATTATATTTTCAAGATACAATTTCATCATGCCAAGATCAATTCATGTATTATTTCCCATTCCCAACATCACATAATCACTTTGAACATTAGAACCCTAACTCCCCTTCTCTTTACTAAAAACTTCCTCAAAAGAGGTAAATTTTTTTGGTGCTTTGTTGTTGTTCACATTAATTGTTTATGTCAATGAAGCTATAATGCAAAGTTGTAATGTTCTTTAAGGTTTCAAATTTTTTCCCTGGGTAATAATTTTTATGTGAGTGCTAATTCATTTTTGACTTTGTTGGATCTAGTTGGCTTTTTGTGTCGATTCGTTTGAGCTAAATACAGTAAGTAAATCAAATTTTCATTGCAATAGCATTGTTCCTCCATCAACCTTAATGCTCGAATGCAATATGTATTTTGTGTATAGAGATGTCTTTGATGAAAATAATGGGAAGGGTTATGTTAAAGATTCATGTAATGTTATTGTGGTTTTAGCTCATGCAAATTATAAATTTGTAAGTGGATATTAATAGGATTTGCAGGGTTTTTCAATACAAATGCAGACCCATCAAGTTGAATTGGGTTGTTGGTGCTCGATTGAAGAAGTTGGTCAATTTTATTATCTTAGATACCATCAATGGCAATGATTGATATCAAGTAATTGTTATTGTTCATGCAATATAGTGTTACGACGTGAGGTTAGAGATCAAGATATATGTCGACATATGCTGACTTACTTGCAAGATTACGTTACAACATAGGATATAGTAAAGCAAATGTAACAGAAATGCGTGTAAAGATTACGTTTTTTCACATGTAAGCTTTAGGATAGCTAGCAAGTTGTAACTACATACAGATAAACTTTGTGAGAGTCACAATTGATATAAATACAATGAACAGTAGAGAATAGGGTAGCCAAGTTTTCACCAAATTAGCAAATTTTAGGAGACTTTAGAAGCTTGAATTCTAGAACCCACTCGAGCTCATTTTCATTTCATCTTGTCCACATCTTTGTAAACAAATCAAGCAAATAGTGAGATACATCAAAACAGATCAACAAAAGTAAAATAAGTAGCAAAGAAACCTAGATCCATTAGATTCTACAAACCCTAGTTTCAACAGTAGGAACTTACAATAGAGAGAACAGAGACTTACTTTTGAGACTAAGAAGACTCTATCGAGGAGAGTAAGAGTGCTCCCTAGGGTTAATTTTACTTATTGAGGCTGTGAATTTTGTTTGCATGGGCTTAGGCCGAATTTGGCTTATCAATCGATGCTTTCATTGTTTCCATGGTAGAAGGAACTCGAGGATTTTCTCAATTGAAGGAGGACCTTCATACTCATGAAAGTAAGATCCTTTCACTTAAATCTAAAACTGATCGATTGTTGGCTGATATGACTTAAGTCTTACAATTTGTTAAATTGCAAATAAAGAATTAGATTAATCAGAACCTTAATTCTACTGTTAGTTCATCATTTTCTCCAGTGGGACATTCTAGTAATGAGGAGTCTCCATATTCTTACATGAAGAATATTAAATTGGATTTATCAAAATTTTCGGTGAAAACCCCTCTTCCATGGATTTTTAAGGCAAATCAATTTTTTTTTCATAATATTCCTGATCATGAACGTTTGAAAATTGCATCGTTTGCAATGGAAGATGATGCTATAGATTGGTATCAATGGTTGTATAAGAGTAGTCTGTTATCTACACGGTCTATTTTTCTTAAAGCCTGGAACATCATTTTGGTCCTTCATTGTGTGAGGATCTACAGGGCAAACTTTCCAAACTAGTTCAAATTGGCATAGTCGCTGAGTATCACATGCCTTTGAGTCATTGTCTAATCATGTTACTAGATTATCTGAGAGTTTCCTTATGAGTTGTTTCATTTCAGGTTTAAAACCAATGCTTCAGCAGGAAGTCTTAGCCACACAACCCACTGGTTTGATCCAAGCCATGAGCTTAGCCAAACTTTTTGAATCTAAGTTCACACACACTTTACCTTATCACACATCATCTTATACTTTTCATACTCACATTAACACTTTTTCTAAACTTGAGATTTCATCCACTTATAATCCACCCAATTCTTTTAAACCTAAATCCTATCCTTCTGCATCAACCTTTCCTACTTCATCGTCTTATCATTTTGTTGCACCCACTACGCTCTCTAAGGAAACTTTATGTTTTAAACGTTTGACTCCTGCTAAAATGGCTATTCATGAGAAAAAGGTCTTTGTTTCAACAGTGATGAGAAGTTTAACAAGGACCATATTTTCAAGGAAAAATTTCTCATACTTATTCAGCTTGATGATGATGAGGATGTTTAGGAACCTCTGGCTACAAAACTAGATTCAGTTTCTTAAGCTTCTCTAGATCTTCTTATTGAGATTAGCTATCATGGTCTGTTTGGAGCTCAGGCTCTTAGAACCCTTCAATTTTATATAGGAATAAATAGCTCGATAATTACATTTGCCTATACTGGCAACACCTTCATTTAAGGTGATGATTGGAAATGGTGAATGTTTGACATGCACTAAGTTTTGTAAGAAAGTACCCTTACTTTTAGGTCAGTTTCATATTGATGTTGATTTGTATGTCCTTCCTATTCAAGGAGCATATCTGGTTTTGGCTATTCAGTGGCTTCAGACCTTAGGGCCTGTTACTATGAATCATGCTCATCTTACTATGGATTTTATGTTGAACGATCATCCGATTTGTTTAAAAGGCATTTCTTCACTTCTGGCCAAACGAATTGAGTCTCATCAGTTGAATAAATTGATCAAATCTAATCAAATTGCTAGGCTATTTAATTCAGTGGCTCAAATGGACCAATCACTCATGATACCACCTATAACAACTCTATTGAAGAGTCATTAGGTAGATTTTAGAGCGTTTTGAGACTCCATCATCATTGCGCCATCTCTGTGATGTTCAACACCATATCCACTTGAAGAATGAGTTACAACCCATTAATGTCAAACCCTATCACTACCCATATTATCATGAAGGAGAGATTGAAAAATTGGTTCAAGAAATGTTGGAATCTGGAGTCATTCAGCCTATTGATGAACTTCTTCATGAACTGTTTGGTGCGGCATTTTTCTTAAATTGGATTTGTATGCTGGTTACCACCAGATTCGCATGCACCTTGATGATGTCCATAAGATGGCCCTTCATATTCACGAAGGCCATTATGAATTTTTTGTCATGCCATTTGGCCTTTCCAATGCCCCCTCTACGTTTAAATCTATGATGAATACCATATTTCATCTCTATTTGAGGAAACTCATCATTGTTTTTTTTTTTTTTTAATGATATCCTCATTTATTATAAATCTTTGAACGACCATTTGTATCACTTAGACACTGCTTTGTCCTGCCTCTAAGACAATCAGTTTTATTTGAAAAGCAATAAATGTCTTTTTGGTCATGCTCAAATCCACTATTTAGGTCATTTTGTTTCAGCTGCACGTGTCTCTAATGATCCTTTTAAGGCTCAAGCTATTCCAAAATGGACTACACTAATCAATTCTACACAACTTCGAGGTTTTTTAGAATTTACAGGCAATTATAGACGATTTGTCCAACATTATGCTAGTATTGTTGCTCCTCTTACCAACTTATTGAAGAAAGATGCTTACATTTGGCATTCTAAGGTTGAAACAGCCTTTCTTCAACTTAAACAGGCTTTAATGACCACTTCGTTCTTAGCTTTACCGGATTTTACTAAAATTTTTATTATTGACACTAATGCATTAGGGGTAGGCATGGGTGTAGTGTTACATCAGGGATCTCATCCCATTGCTTTCTTTAGCAAGAAATTCTCTTTACGAATGCAAAAAGCAAGTGCATATGTGCGAGAAATGGTGGCTTTAGTTGAAGCTGTTAAGGAATGAAGACATTATTTATTAGGGAGACATTTTATTATCCACACAGATCAAAAGAGTCTTAAGAAGATTCTTTCATAAACAATTCAAACTCCTGAACAACAATAAGTTTGGTATCTCTTTTGGGGTATGATTATGAGATTGTGTACAAACCGGGATATAAGAATATTGTAGCTGACACTCTCTTGCGTAGCTTTGATTCTATTGCCCAGTTACTCTCCATTTCCTTACCTTGCTTTGACTTTGTCACACTAATTAAGATAGAGTTCAAAGAAAACAAGGAATGGCAGAAATTATTATCAGATTGTAAAGCTGGAGTCTCATTGCAATGGCCATTGGTCGTTAAAGGTGATTTGTTATTTTTGGGGTCAAAAATTTTTATCCCTCCTCATTCTTCTATTATTAATTTTTTTTATACAAGAATTTCATTTAGCTAATGTGGGTTTCCATTTAAGGGCGTTGAAAACTTTTAAGAGGCTGGCAAACTCTTTTTTTTTTTTTCATTTTTTGCCTAATATGAAAAGGGATGTTGAATCTTTTGTGAAGTGTTTCCATGTGTGTCAACAAATCAAACATTTGACCACATTCCCAACGAGGTTATTCCAACCACTTCCCATTCTGCATGAGGTTTTTGAAGACATCTCTAAGGATTTTATAACAAATCTGGCTTTATCCAATGGTTACTCGGTTATTATGGTAGTAGTGGACAATCTTTCCAAGTATACTCATTTTGGATGTCTCATAGCTCATTACACAACTGCTTCAGTGGCAAGATCGTTTGTAGACATGATTATCAAATTACATGGTATCCCAGAATCGATTGTTTCAATAAGGACAAGATCTTTATGAGTAAATTTTGGTCTAAGCTATTCAAGCTCGATGGTGTCACTTTGAAAATGAGTTCAACTTACCATCCACAATATGATGGTCTAACTAAAGCCATGAATAAATGCTTGGAGCAGTACTTAAGAGCTTATGTCATGGATTGCCCAAAGGAGTGGCCTAAATTTCTATCCTGGGTTGAGTATTGTTTCAATACTAGCTATCATACTAGCACTCATATGACCCCATTTCAAGCTTTGTATGGTCGAGTTTCCCCCACCATCCCCAAGTATGTTCAAGGTCAAACTAATGTAGATGTTGCAGATCATGAGTTAAAGATCACGGATGATATGTTGCACCTATTAAAGACAAATTTGATTCATGATCACTTGTGAAAGAAACATCTATCAGACAAACATAAGATGGACAAAACTTTTGAAGTAGGCGATTGGATGTACGTGAAGCTTTAACCCTATAGGCAAACTTCTCTTGCCAATAGGTTTTTTTTTCAAGCTCTTACAACGTTATTTTGGGCCCTACCAAATCATTAGATGTATGGGTAATGTGGCATACTGTTTGGAATTACCTCCCACATCCAAGATACGCCTTACTTTTCATGTGTCGTTACTAAAGAAAGCAGAGGGTAAGAGATCTACTGTGGCGCATCTACTAGGGGGTTCTTATGGCAATTTTCCTATTGTTAAGCCTTTGGTTATTTTGGATTCCAAAAGCATTCATTGGCAGGGCCACATTTTTCCTCAACTATGAGTTCAGTAGGAGTTTCTTCCTATAGAGGATGCTTCGTGGGTTGATTTAGGGGACTTTCAAAGGGAATTTCCAAATTATCACCTTAAGGACAAGGTGGTTTTTCAAGTGAAGGAGGAACGTGTTATGACATGAGGATGGAGATCAAGATATATGCCAGCATACTTGCAAGATTACATTACAAAATAGGATACAGTAAAGCAAATGTAACAGAAATACATATAAAGATTACACTTTTTCACATGTAAGCTTTAGAACAACTAGCAAGTTGTAACTACATACAGATAGACTTTGTGAAAGTCACAACTAACATAAATACAAAGAACAACAGAGAACAAGTTAGCTAAGTTTTTGCCCAAATTAGCAAATCCTAGAAGCCTCTAAAAGCTCGAACTCCAGAGCCTACTCGAGCTCATTTTCATTTCATCTTATCCACATCCTCTCAAACAAATCAAGCAAATAGTGAGATACATCAAAACAGATCAATGAAAGCATAATAAGTAACGAAGAAACCTAGATCCATTAGATTCTACAAACCCTAGTTTCAATAGTAGGAACTTACAATAAAGAGAATAGAGACTTACTTTTGAGATTGAGAAGATTCCGTTGAGGAGAGTGAGAGTACTCCATAGGGTTTGTTTTACTTGTTAAGACTGTGGATTGTGTTTATGTAGGCTTGGGCCGAATTTGGGCTTATCAATTAGATCTCATTATAGACATAAGTAAATAGTGAATTTAATTGAAAAGGTAGGCAAACCAAAATCTAAATTAAATATAAACCCAACTAAAAAGGAAAAGCAATCAACTAATCGAATCAAATCTAAAACATTCTAATCTATAAGAGGGAGCAAAATAAAACCCAACCGAATAGAGTAATAAAATGAAATTAAATCTATACCAAATTTATAAAAAATAAACATAAAAACTAAGAAAATAAAATCAAAATATAAAGGTAAAATACCAAAATTATTAACATTTGGATTAGGTTTTTAAGATATCAATGTTTCAAATGACTAAAAAGAGATATCAATGCTTCTTAAAGTAGGTTTGATTGTCTAATTTTCATCTTTATCTATATATGATTTGAATATGTATCTGGTTTATTTGATCTATTTATGAGTAATAATATTTGTTTTTCACTTGTATTCGTTTTTTAACAAATATTATATTTGAAAATGACAAAAAAGGTGTCAAAACGATCATAACCCAAGGAATTAATCAGGACTTTAATGAGGTATCTAATAGTCCACAAAGTTTATTTAAACTATCAATATTTTGATAGCTTCTTATTAATTTTTCCTCACTTTTTTTAAATGGATATATTGTTTGACTTACTTTGTGAAAATGTTGATTCCCTTTTTTAAACATTTAAAATATTAATATCTTAAATAAACTTAACCTAAAATAATACAAAATTATCTTTGGTAAGGATAAAGTTGAAGCTTGTGATGAAAATGGTAAAACTATTTGAAGGTTTTCATAAAAGAAATATTTATATGATTGAACCGGCAAAAGTTGATGTTGAGAAAACAAAAATAAAATAAATGGATAATCTATAAGTATATTTAAGAAAATAAATTATCACTGGGGCTAAAAACTTAATATGCAGTTTCCTTTTGTTTTTTGTTTTATTTTTTTTTTCCAAAACCTTTTTTTCTAGCAAGTTCACTACATTGCATGTGTAATAGGAAAAAAATGATAAGATTAGGTTACACGCATAAGGTTATTATAGCAAGTTTTATCTACAATAGTGCTAATTGACTCAAGACTATCGGGAAATGTTTTTTTTTTTAGTTTTTTTCAATTAAATTAAAAAATGAGTAAATTCTATCACCTAATAAATGAAAGCAATCAAGCAAAATATGGAATATGAATTGTTGATACAAAATGACTATGCCATCAGGACTTACCATATTTGACTTATTGATGCTTAACATGTTTAGATTTGAATTTGACTTCTCTTTAAAGTTTGTCTCTTCTTAATATTTTCAACGACCTCATAGGAGGCCACACCGATAAGGTAGGAATACCCATTGATACATGCACGACCTTGAGTTCAAGAAGCCATAACTGAAGATTTGAGTCCATTTTTCAGATTTAGAAATTTAGCTAATCTAGATGTAAACCCCCAAATTTTCGGAATCAGTTAGCATAAAACCCTAAACCGAAAGTCAAACGAAACCCTAAAGGTCAACAAAACCCTAGTTTACCATACCAAACTAAATCTGGCATTGTTGTTTTCTTTGACCCTGAAAAACGAAGTTGGGATAATTAGCTAGAATAGTTCGTAATAACCATAGATTTTATAAAAATTTCAGTTTCGCGAAATTCGGGTGTCCTTGAACCCGATCAGACACAGTTCTTGAAAAACGTGTCCGGAAGCCCGGAATAGTAAAAATATTCCGAATACACCGTTAGACTCGTAAAAATATAAGTTTTCCAAAAATATCAGCTTCGTAATTTTTTGGTAAGTAAAAAACAGATATAGCTATTATACGCCTATTTTCTTACTACCGGTACTTTAATTGTCATATCTACTTTACATTACACTATTCATTACTATTCTACACTATTCTTTTCTCTACTTTTTCTTACACCTATTCTTACACTCTACATAACCTATAATCTTTATTTTTTACCTTTCCCATAACTTTATATCACATTTATCTTACATATTACATCTTTTATTTTCCAAAAAGTGAAAAAATAAATCAATCTCCCCCTCCCCCATGCATGGCCGGCGCCCCTTGTCCCTCTTTCCCTCTCAAATTGTTTTATTTTTCTTTTATTTTAATCACACAAAAATCACTCCTCAATTTCCTATAAATACCCCCCTTCTCTTTCACTTCTTTCACACATATACTACCCACAAATTCATACCAAAACTCTCCCAAAATCTCCTCTCAAAATACTATCCCAAAACTCTCTCAAAATAATTCTACAACAACTTCCACCAGCAACAAAAACCCATAACCACATAACCATATCAAAGTCTTCCTTAGGTAACTACTTTATATTTCTTTCTTCTTCTTCATATCATGTAACTTTACATGACCATAGTGTGAGTTTCCAAAGACTACAGGTTATGAAAACTACATTACGTTTATGTATTGTTCTTGTTCATGCCAATCCATTTATGTTTATGTTGTTTTATTATTGTTAATATACTATTATATATATATTCTTTAGAGCAAATAAGCTCACTTGCAATTTATTTATATTCATGCAAAGCAATTTATTTACTTTTCCATTGCAATTTATTTATTTCCTTGTTGAAATAAGACTAGTCTCTAGTCTTAGACTTGTCCTCATCAAGTCAAAACAAGTTTTTCTTTCTTTTATTTTATGGGACTAGTCTACTTCTTAGTCCCGGGAGCCTTGAAAAAGCTAAGACTCTAATACTTGATTTTATTAATTATGTTTTATATTACTTTGTTTATTATTATCCTCATAATCATGTTCATTTAAATTGTTGTCCAAAAATTTTAATTCCTAAAGATAATTAAACAAAAGAAGGATTTTGTCACTTAGAAATAAGTTTATGTAAAGAATAGAATCTATAAGATAATAAATACCCTTTTAAGTTTCAAAAAGAGCTCACTATAATTTTAGAAACTATTTTTACTTAAAAAGCTACTTAAACATTTATTATTCCACTTTGTTTTTCAAAAGAAAATATTTGTTGATATAAAAATGATTCTTTTTATAAAAAGATAAATAAGATGAATGGCTAAGGAATTTTCAAGAAAAGACCTTTACAAAAAGGCAAAGGAAATCTATGATTTGAAAACAAAAATGAAGTTATTCCTTTTCAAGTTACAAGAGGAAATAATAAGATTTTAGAAACTAGTTTTACTACCAAAAAGTTCTTCCACATTGTTTTCATGCATGAATGATTTTATGAAGAACATAAGATATGAAGAAAGGATGTGAAATTTTCAAACAAGGATGTTTGTAAACAAATAGACAAAGAAGATTGTACAAGAAAAATAAATAGGAATAATAGTGTATTTTCTAAAAACTCCAAATTAGTATTAGTGTAGAAAACTTAGAAAATTTATTTAGATATATATATATATATAAACTAATATAAAACATTTTCGTAAATGAAAAGAATCACCATAATCATTTCAAGGAGCTTACCAACATGGAATTCTTATAAACAATATTTTCCTAAAACAACTCCAAAACCGATGTGATTTTTCTTAAGTAAAATAAATGGACAACAAAACACTTGAGCATGAATGAATATGAGCTAAGTAGTCATCAAAAGAGAATTTTTCAACTATATAAATAACTAAGTATTTATCAAGCAAATTTTGATTTCTTGAACCAAAGTTGTTTTTACTTGGAAAATCCGTAGTAAATTTTGTCGCCACTTTTTCGGAGCCTATATGGCCTTGTTTGCTGAATATAATCTTAGAAATGGGTAGATCTTTTCGAGTAGGTAGAAAACGGTATATTATATGCGCGATTCCGAGTTAAAATGACCAAGTTATGGCCATTTTGAGTTGGAATATTCATTTATACAAACTTTAACGTTCTTTTGACATTGTTTTGTCAAAATTCAAGAAAATCATCAAGAAAAACTCATTGTGGGTATTTTCTTTGGCTAGGTGACCCCGAGGAAGGATTCCTTTACCCTGAGGATTATTACGACTAAGTGGAGTGTGTAAACGACTCACCCGCATAGAGGAATAGACACCATGGCATCGTGAGTTTATTTCCATTAAATGCTATACTTGTGCTTGTAAATTAGTTGCATTAGAGTTAGGAAAAAAAGATAAACCGATATGTATATAAATAATTCTTTGAAAGAATTTTTAAGAATATCGAAGTCAGAATTGTTTTAAATGGTTGTTTTAGTATAGTATTGATTTGTATAAAATTCCTCGATCGCCTTAAATTTAAGAATAATTATGCTATGACTTTATAAATAAATGAATTCATGCATACCACGAAGTGAGTCACATTGCATTTTGGGTTATTATCCTTGGGTGAGAAGGATAGTAAGCTCATGTCGAAAGCAACACTTGGTGGGAGATCTGAAAGTGATTGCTTGGCGGCTTAATGGAATATGCTTGGCGGTAGATCCGAAAGCAAGGTCAATCAAGTAGATTCGGAACGCTTGGCGATGAGTGCTCGCGAGCATGAAAACTTTTTATTTAAAACTACTTGAATTGAGGTTATGTATCACCAAACCCCGAATGAAGGTCGCAAATCCATTCAACATATAGTTCCCGGAAAACTATATGCTTGTTTGCCCACGTGCTTGTGCATTACATTGTTTGATTAAATCAACTTGCTTGAATCTTGTTACAAGAAATTATTTATGGAAATAGTTCTCACTAAGCCTATTAGCTTATACCCCGATAGATATCTTTTGCAGTTTCCTTACTTATGGTTAAGGCCATGAGGACCCTGCGGGCAGGTAATCTCTTTTGGATATTAGAAACTTAGATAAAGTGTAGCATAGTATTAACATGCAAATATTCATATAATAGATTAGAAATCAAGGGAAACGTCCCTAAGTTGTAGTCTTTGCTATGAATGAATATTTATTGTGAATCCTCTTTTCTTAATATGTTTTTATATCTCCTTAAGCTTCATAATTCCATATATGGTCCTCTAAAGTTGTGAAAGTACGCCTTACACTTAATATAAAAGCTTTTGGGAATGGCTAAGGTTGTCATACTTAAGCTTTAATATTGAGTGTGGCGGACTGTCACGTTTAGGGTACCCATTGGGGCGTGACACTAGAAGATTAATATTATCAATTGATAATTGCAAGTAAACCAAGAACATCACAGCAAACCAAAAGACAAGCTTGAGTTGTCAATCAGAGAAAGCTGGTCAACTCCGCCCAATAGATTGGTCTAGTTCAACCAGTAGTAAGCAAGGTTAGCCTGATTAAGTCAAGGGAAAGGATTTCACTTTACTTACTTGTTTTGTCTTCTTGTCTATATATTAAGTTTCCATTAGTGCATCGATTTTTATATTTCTTTCCAAAATTATTAGGTTTTTTCTTATATTATGTGTCGAGCTTGGATTTTTTATTTCCGGTTTAATTCCTTTTAATCCGATCCATGTTGAACCCAAACCTATTTAATATGAACCATCAACTAAGAATTAAAAGAAATTTAATTTTTCAAAACAATTTAGAGTCGTCACCCGATTGGAATAGGAAAAAATTTATAAGTTAGGATTAATGGGTTGGTTAATCCTAACTTAGCTACTAGTCTGCGAAAATTTTGATTAATATCGCCCCGGAGGTACCTACGTACCCGCTAATCGAGATCGGACAGCACTTAGTTCTTTTAATAAAAACCTTAATTTGTTGATTATTTTTAATTTCAAACTCTTTCTTTTTAATTTTATTAAGTTTTAGCATCTTTAATGAAAAGACAGATTTTAAGTGATATTGATCTTAAAGACTACCAAGTTATCTTTTATTTAAACAAAAATGAATTTTTTACATGACTAAATTTTATTTTCTTTTTGTTTATATTTAGTTTTTTATTTTATTTAAAAAAAGGCACTACAAGTTACATTTCATCAATACGTATGTATTTATTATTATTAATTTATCAACAACGATTATTATCATTATATTATAAAGGACTAATTGAAACATTTTATACATATAAATTCTTTTGTTATTTCATTATTATTTATTATGTTTACACCACATGTTTACATTAAATGAAATAAAATAAAGAAGTGAAACCAATTTACCGTACAGAGGCGGATTGGAATTCTGAAAGGAAATGTGGGTCAGGGACTTTCTTGGATGCCAGGACGATTTGGATTCAATCCAAGATCGTGGAAGCGGCCGATCGTGACACCATGAAATGTTCCCATATTGATTCGAGTGGGTGAAAGCATTGGACTAACCAAGTGGACGATGCCAAACAATACGAGAGTGTTGATTTCGATCAAAGGAGAACTGGGAAGCAGCAATTCAAACTTTGGTATTAGCGATCAGTAAGCGATGGTCGAGGATGGTGATAATTGATGGAGATCCAAATCGTGATTTCATTGATGGTTGGTGGTTCAGCTGGATCAATCGAACCTAGCAGTAGTGCTCCTCCGACAAGGTGGTTCCGATAATTTCAAGTAACTTGAAGCTTCAAGATTTGAGCTTTTTGGGTGCTTTCTGTGTTTTTGATTTTTTTGGACTTCTGCTATCTTCTTCTCTTATGAATTTTCTATCTTTTGTTCTTTATTCTTTTAGCTTCTTTTTTTTTTTTGGCTTTTTCTTGTTGTCCTTTCAATTGAAACATACTGAGTATTTATAGGCTCACCTATCTGCTTACCTACCGCTCATCTATCCGCTCGCTGATACGTGTGCTTACCTCAACTAGCAACTCATTGAAATATGTGCTTACCCCAATTGGCAACTCGTTGACACGTGCGCTTATCTCATCTAGCCAATGAGAGACAAAATCGAACCCAGGTCTCATTTATATATGCCAGTTAGGGGTGGGCATGGATCGGTTTGGTTCGATTTTTCCTAAAACCAAACCAAATCATAATTTATGGTTTGGTTTTTGTTCCATCCGAAATCAAACCATTAAGTAACGGTTTGGTTCGGATTATAAATTTTTTAAACCATTAAATAACAGTTTGATTCGGTTTGGATTACAGTTTATATCAAAATTCTAACTAAAAAATTTTCCTATTCTAATTTTTTTTTTTTTTTACATTTGTGTAGATTTTAAATATTCATATCATTTTACAAAGTTAATATTATAAACCATAACAAAATACTTTATAAATTCATCATACTTTTAATCTATAGTTCTCTATAAAATCAATTATCCACTAATAAAATACATTCACTAACCAATACATAGTAAGTCATAATTTATGATTTTTAATATAACCATCATTGTCAATTATCTACCAATAATTTAGCTAAAATAAAAAATCATCAATCAACAAAATTCATCAATAAATAAAATGACCAGCAGATAAAATATATTAAACAATTAATACATAATGAAGTTTATAACTGAATAAATAAATTTCATACTTTACAAAGTTAAAAGCTATTAAAAAAAACAATAATTCATCATCAACAAAAATTACATATCATGAGCTTAAAAAAAATTAAAAATGGACAAGTTGATTTTAATTAATATTCACCAAATAATAAATATCAAATGAAATCATATAAACATATTGTAAAATATTATTATATTTTTCTAAAACGGTTTGATTCGGTTTTATGGATTGGCTTGGTTTACCTTCCAAACAAAACCATAAATTTACAGATTGGTTCGAATTTGAAAAATTTTAAACCAAACCATGAAAAAAAAACCATATTTTCGATTTGGATTGGTTCGATTACGGATTGGTTTGGTTCGATTGGTTTTTTTGCCTACCCCTAATGCCAGTGACTTATCCATACAGGCTGTTGGTTTGTGACTTGTTCTAGTTTGCATAAAAATTGTATTTATGGTTTTCAAAATGGGCCCAATTAAATAAACTCGTTTACATGGGGTATTTAATTGGGTCCAAAATGAATCTATAATTAAAATTAGTATTATATCAAGGCCAGAAATATTTTTAAAAATTTATTATTATTTATTCTTTTTTAAGTACATTTGTAATGATTTCTTTTCTTCTGGTTTTCTTTCTTTTTTTGTAATTTGTGGGCTTAATATAATATTGATTTTTACTATAAATTGAAGCCTTAAATGGACAAAAATAGGGTGTCTATATTATGGTTTCCCTTTTATTGTATTTCCTAGTTTATTTGATTATAGTGTTTTTTATTATAATTTTTCTTTAATTATGTTATTTTCTAGCTTATAAGGCTCTATTAATTTTCTTTTATGTAATTGTTTCTTGGTTTTAGGATTTGTTTATGCATATAAATAGCGCATTAATTAAGCTATTAGTGGATATGAAATTTTATTGAGTAATCATTTTTCTTTGTCCTTACAACTTAACAAAAAAAATATTCTTGTGATGTTTGAATTCAGGTCAAGGAAACTAACTATTTATTGCCAATAGGCATAGATTTTTCCCATGCAAAGATTCCTAATTTATTATAACTAGAAGATTGAGGTCTTCCATAGAGATATACCTTATATTCTCAATTAGTCAAGCTAATCAAACCTTTGATTTGTGGTGTACACACTCGAGAGATCCATGTCCGTTATAGTCTAATTTTATGTTAGAAAAAAAAATGTTTTTAGGTCCCTCAATGGCAGTCATGGAAATCAGTTGTATTCAATTAAGTTCATACAAAATCATCAATGTACACATGGCACATGGGTTTATTTGATTTTGATTGTGAAAATTTATATCTTTAATTTGATTGGAGATAAGGTAGGTATTTGTTTTTTTGCATATTAATTTTTCATCTAAGAGATACATAAAAGATTTTAGAATGAGGTATCAGACATGCATGACCTCAAATCCAATAAGCTTTAGTTGAAGACTTGTGTCAACTTTCAATAAGCCTTAGCTAAAGATTCAAGTCAACTTTTGTTATAATTAGTGGGTTGAGGTCTCTCATATAGATATTTTTCAAATTCTTAAGGCCATTTTAGATAATAGGTAAAGTTAATTGTACTTAAGTCAACGTTAAGTGTGCTTGAAGGGTCTAAACTCACTTACAACATGATTTTAGTGTTTTTCTAAGTTTTTGCTACTCTGTCACTCAACTTATATTTTATCTTATAAGTACTAGATTGAAAACATTTGGAATCGAAATTTTATAAGGTAACCCCTTAAAACCTATACCATGTAAAACTTAGTAGTTTAAGTGATGGTTGAATTATTTTATATATGTGAAATTTGATTATATTTATAATCAAAATTTAAAATGTGGAGTATATAGTAACTAACATAAAATTGGGAGACTACATGATATCCTAGACTATAGAATTTGTACTATGCATGGTAAGTTCTAGACTTGTTTTAAGGAGTGTATAAGCATCATATGCTATACCCCTACCCTATGTATGTAGGCTCTAAAATTTAGAATCAAAAGCCACACGTAATACTAACTTAAAACTTAGTTGATTATACCACGTTCAACATGTTCCAAGGTGTGACATATTTCAATGTAATGTGTAATCATTATTTAGGACTTGGACTGCTAAGCAATAAGTTATTGGACTTCAATCTAATGAGAAAACTAACTTAGAAGTAGTAGTATCATTTAACATGATCCTAAGATTAAGGATCCCCCAAATCTTGGTATAAATTAATAGATAGATCTTGAAGTTGGTTGAATAAGTTCAAGAACATTGATATAGAAATTGTAACTCTTTGAATATACCAATCAAGAACTTCGGCATGATGAAGAGTATAGTGAAAGTGAATATTTGTGACAAATTTGAATGTTTTATGAAAGAATGAAAGAGAAGATATAAGCCTCTAGACAATAATTCAATTAATTTGATAAACGTCGTGTTGTTTTTATTAGAACAAAGACCTATTTATAGGCTCTCAAAGAAACCAAAATACTAAATAGTAAATATAAGGAAATATAATCAAAAGAAACAACTAATACAATTTTCAATTACTCATCTCCATTTATCTTAGGTTCTCTTTGAATAAGTTTTAATGATAACAAAGGTATAAAGAGATTACTAATAATTTTTAATTAATCATGCAAGAATTTAGTTTAAATAACTAGATATTGTGGATTATTACCGGTATTCTAGAGCATAATACAAAGGGTACAATGTAGTTGTTTTAAAGATTTAAGTTTAACCAAAGTATAATAATACCATACTAGTATGGATATTTTCAAGAATTGAGTATGACTAGAACCTTACACAAAGTGTAAGAACATGCCAGAGTAAAGTAATGAAAAACTACCCAAAGTGTTACCAAAGCATGAACTAGACAAAAAAAGTAAAATTAACGCAGAGTTTACCAAGAGCATTACATAGAGCGTTAGCTTGGAAGTTTCGAAAAATTGCAAATTAAGCAAGAATTCATCAGAACATGATTAAAAGCCTTGTTAAACATGATCTCAAGGCCAATTCCAAATTGAATACTTTTGGATAGTGGAGACTTTGGTACCACAATAATAGTAATAGTTTTCTCTTATTTGGGTCAATCATATTTCTTTTTTCTATTTGAACTTTTAGCTATGCTTAATTGTTTATTTCATTTAGCAAAGTTACTATTTCAAATTGATTCATTCAATCATTTCCTTCATGTTACATGGAAGTACTAAAGCTTTTTGGGCAATTAGATCCTTAACTTTTAACGAAGTATTGACGTTATTGTCATTTTAATACTACAAGATAATTTTATTAATTTTGGCATCAAGCACACTCACACAATTCAACCAGATCCCTATTCCCATCTTTCAAAACAGTTTTTTCTTTATAGCTTCCTATACTTGATGAACATTGTGGGGAACATAAAATTTCTGAATAATATGTGTCCATATTGCCAACTCACCTGTCCAATCTTCATGGCATTCTTGTTCGTAGAGTTACTTATAGTTATGCTATTGCAGTATATGTACAAAACTTGAATATAAAAAAATATCTAAATTTCAAAATAAGAAATTTGTTAGAACTACTAAAATGACCATCGCCATGTGCTAATTTTACAAAATTTTCTATTTTTTAAAAACAAAATTATAAATTTTATAATAGGAAAGTAGAGTCTAATAATTGTCTACCATTGTCGGATATAAGATTACCAAAATTTCCTAACCCTTGATTCATAGACCTAAAGTCCCCATTCCTTGATTCTAGTTGCTTCATCTCAATTCGTTCATGAACGTTTAACCCGTTAATGGTTTAATTGTCATCGAAGTTTGCTACCGATGAAATAATCGCCCAATGGGGTCGGCGCCACTTCATTGACTAAGTCTACTGTTAGACTTTACCTCTTTGTGCCACTTTAACAATTTGAATCGTTGATTATGTTATAATTTCTTTTTGAGGTTTATTTTGTATAGACAGAAGAGGGCCATGGATGGTTGTGGAGATAACTTGAGATTGATAACTTAATTACCCTTGTTACCCAATATGTAAATACTTAATACCATTATATTATTGCATAAAATTTAGAGGCAAATATCGACTACCATTATTATCCTGCTAATGTAGCATCCTGTTCTATATACGAACTATAGTTTTTCCCCCCTCAATTCCTTGCATTTTGAATGACACTAAATTTACTAAAATGTTGCTAAAATTTTCAAAGAAATCTTAACACTCATGTAATGCAGAAGAACAAAAACCTAGAATAATAATAAAACACATTTATTGAAAGCAAATCATGTCCAACTTTGAATTATTATAGTACGAATATGACACCAAGAATATAAGACATTAAATATCTTTAGAATACAATGAAAATTATATATTAAAATATAAAATTTAACCTAAAACACTATCAACTATCTAAAAATTGTCAACACAACGTTGCATATAAGAAAATAAGTTTATTTGTATGCGTTATTTATGTGGACAAATTAACTTAAATGACTGATCAAGAAGAATAATACTTGTCACAAAGTTATACCATGTAAGAGAGGTTGAACATCTGAGGATGCAATAACATTAGTATTGACTATAAGCTTAGTTGATGCTGATCTAAAGGTGTCTTGACATTGAGTTGACTATATTTTCTTCATTTTCCTGGATATTGAGTAAGTGTCGGAGCATTTTGATCCTCTCTAGTTTTACAATCACTTCTTTCACAGTTGATCTGTTCTTTCCACTTAATTGTAGATATCTTCTTGCAAGGTTAGCAACAAGAAGAATTTCTTCCTCCGTGCCTTGATTTAAAACTTAAGCATATCAAATAAATGGCCATCTTCTATTGATAGGATAAAATGTGTAGCTAAATTTCTACCTTCCTCCGTTCTTATTGTAAAAATAGGCTTTTGTCCTATTAAAAGCTCAACAAGTACCATTCTAAAGCTATACACATCACTCTTGTCCGTAAATTGGTATGTTTGGAAGAATTCTAAATCAATATATCTAATGGTTCCTTGTACTAATGTGGTCACAAGAGACACTGATTGTGATGTGCCAAAATCTGCTATCTTTGCATGATACTTTTCATCCAAGAGTATATTGGTAGATTTGATGTCTATGTGATATATGGGCATTGATGCTACTGAGTCTAAATAGGAAAAGGCTCCTGCAATTTCCATGGCAAGTTGTAAATGCACTTCCCATGAGATTAGGTACTCATTATTTGATTCATGAAGGTATTCGTACAAATTTCTATTTGGTATGAACTCATACACAAGAAGAGGAATTTCTATTTCCAAACAACATCCTAATAATTGTACAATATTTCTGTGATTAATTTAGGACAGAATCATAACTTTGTTGATGAACTGCTCAACATTTCGCTCATCAATGACCAACGCTTTCTTTATTGCTACTATTTTTCCATCTATCAACATACCTTTATAGATAGTTCCTTGGCCCCCTTTTCCTAGAATTCTACTATGACTGAAATTTTCAATAGCCTTTTGTAGCTTCTTTTCAACAAATAGTATACCCTTTTGAAGATTTCCTTCAAGTGACAATAGTTGTTGTTGTTGTAGTAGGAGTCGTCCATTTCATTTAAAATAGTTTTCTTTAAGCTTCTTTTCTCTTCTTTTCTTAATAATTTGATATGGTGGCCATCCCAGAAAAAGTAGGATAAGTGCTCCTATACTAGAACCAATACCTACAAAACAAATGAAACTAATGGAATAACTTTTATAAGTTTATTGTAATGGACTAACAGATGTTTACATGCATCATCTTTTTCCTTTCCAAAATGATATTTATGAAAGAGGGATAAGTATATATATTTAATTTATTTGTTTTTAAACTCAAGATTGGATGTCATGGTGTTTTCCTACATTTTCTTACTAAAGAAAAATTATTTTTGTGATTTTTCTCCAAATAATTATAGATGAAAAGAGTGAATAAGAAAATAATAGTAAATGCAAAAGACAGGTTTGACCATATTGGAGAGTTGAATAAAGGAGCAATAATGTGGATATTGGATAACTTTAGTTAGCTACTCCAAGATCTATCAATTATAAGTTAATTAAAAAAAATGGAAAGAGTTATCTTTTAGAAATTTTGATTTATAAAAGTCCATTTTGTTTGAACAACTGACCATTAATGTAAATGAATCCCTTTATATGTCTTCATATACTTAAACTCTAATTTTGGTTAACCAAGTCGCCTCCCTCATTTCAATAGAGTTACTAAAAAAAAAATTACTATCTATTGTAGCTTTTAGGAGGGGAATCAAAGCCATATCCATCTAGTTGATAGCCTAATAGGGTTTTGGCAACCAAAGCATTGCTTTGATTGAAAGTTTTTTGGGGCATGAACAGGAATTCACATGACCTATACAGATATAATCCAATCTCAATAAATGTCTTTAACTATTTTTCTCTAGATTTCCTTTCTTATTTTGTGTATCATGGATATCGATAGCTTTAAATTGTTGTTAATTGTTGTTTTGTTTATTTATTATGCTCCTTTAATTTTAATTAAAGACCCAACATAGCAAAAACATTCAAATTAATAATATTGGACACTATTTTAAGTTTTATCGCTTTTGCTAAAATCATGTATGCATATATGTATGTGTACTAATATTCTTCATGGTTTCCTTGAAGCATAACTAAACCTTTAGGAAAGATAAACAAAGAGTTAGTGATTTTGAAAGCATATTTACAACTTAGCTAAAACATTATATATTATATGTAACGCCTTAAACTGAAGGCATTATAATCCGTCACGTGTCCTTACTTGAGATGGACATGCTAAGAATATAATATTACTAATTCACAAAAATCATATAACTTCAATTACTCACATTTAAGGGTACTTGTTTAAAAACATCTCGTAAAATCTTCTTTATAACTTAGTTGACATAAACCAAAGCCAACTTAATATAATCTAAAAACAACCTAAGAAAAGATCTCAAAAATAATTTCATAATCATGAAAACATATAAAACCTTACAGGATCTTTCATTTTGTCTATCACTAGTCCAATATATCTAGTAATTAGCAGGAAAGTCGACTCCACTATCGTCCTTCCTATAACCTATAAGTTCATCATCTTCGGTAAATCGAACACTATGGGATCCTCACCTATTCCTAAAAAATAAAGAGTGAACACAAAGGCCCAGTACGTCATACCACAAACCATGCATATAAACAAGCATCATACAGTTTTCACACGCATCCTAAATACTAATGTAACAAACACAAATTGTTATCTTTTTATTAGCCATCATATAACACAATGTAGGGTCATTCGCGCTTAACCTCAAACCCGGCGCAACTCAGGACTCCATAAAACAACCAATATTGAAAATAGATAATATATACATATATGGTGTTGGAAATCTTCCACACAACCGAAATAACGTAATTGTACCACTTCCTAAACTATCGGAATCATATCTATGCACGAGTCCACTCGGGACAACATTACACATAGATAATTAGGGCGTCGCGTTAGTATCATAGTATTGCCTGGTCTTTACTAACCACAGCCAAGCAAAATCAGACAACACAATTTCTTATTACTGTCAAATAATATCATGTCAATTTATCATGTCTAAGCCTACAAGTACAAACAATAACCAAGTTAAGGTCGTACTTGAAACAGTTTTAGGAACATGAACCTTAATTTCACCAAAACCCTAATCACATAATCAAAACCATTTCAAAATATGTTTTCATAAGGTAAACCTAATCCCATCATCATCTAAAACCTTAAACTGAAAAGAATAACCAATCCTATGTTAATACACACCTTTTTCTTTTGATTGAAATCACATTTTCTCCAACCCCTGATTTAAGGTTTTCTCCAACCCCTGATTTAAGGTTTTCTCCAAATCTATAAGAATTTGATTCCCTTTAAAAATCCACTAAGAAAACTTAGGAAAAAGATGATACATTTATATCACCAAAGGAAAGGAAAAGAAAAGACAAATCTTACCTATTCTTTGACTCTTGTATCTCCTTGATTGCAAAACACTAATCTACAGCAGACTTAGGGTTTTTCTCCAAAACTCCCTTCAAAATCAAAAGAAACCTTACGAATAGATCACTCCTTAGATTGTTAAAGATTTGATAATAACTAACTCACCTTAATCTTGCTTCTTTATTTTCGTTGATGCAAAGATTACTATTAGAGATTATTTTGAAAGAATTCTATGTTTATGAATGGTTTTGGTGTAGGATGAAGCCTAGTTTATATAGTGTTGAACTTGAGAGTTCAATGTGAATTTCGATGAGACAATTTAATGCACAATCAACTATTTATTTTTCATAAACTACACTTAGTTAGTCATGAATATATATGTGTGTTCTATGCACGTTTATAGAGTTTGTTTCTTGTAGACTTTTAGCAAAACATAAGAATGTCAAAGGCTAAAAAGGGGCATGTCAAAGGCAAAACAGAGCATGTCAAAAGTCATGTCGTAGGTCAAGTTTAGGCCTTGATATATCAAGATTTAGAGCTCGACACCCCCTGCTCCACCAGCATATGATCGGTTCTCATTCCCATCCAGAAAGCACTCTGATAGGGACAAAGGACCAGCGAGGCAGTGCCTTTGGGACCGGTAAACCGGTCTAGTTTATACTCATGGACTCAACCAAAGGCGCGAAGAATGCTTTTCAACACACCGGCAAGTTAATGCATGTAGGACTGATGAGATGGTCAACTATTCTTCCCAACATCAACATGTCAAGGACTAATATTTAGGATGCGACAAAGGCTCGACGAAGAAGTTTTGGGCACAACATTTGATCTAACCGTTGCAGCATTAAATGTGGCCGTCTGATGGACTCCAATGGGATTTTTTTTCAAAAGCTATAAATACTTCTTAAGTTGCAGATTTAAAAGAGACTTGAGACTTCCAAAAAAGAAAGGAGCTATCATTTGCAAACAAACAAATTAGCTTACTCATTTAATTTTTTTGTTCTCTCTTTCATTAATATGTAAATCTTTTGTAAAAGAGAGAAAATATTATCTAGAGCTTTGTTTTCATTCCTGCTTATTATCAGTGAGCTTCTAGAGAGAGAAAGGAAATATTTTATTTCCTAAGTGTAATCACAAGTGTGGAATTTCTCAACTTGTGCTAATTTTTGTGGTGATTAATAAAGTGTTGGAGAAGACCTCAATAGAGGCAATTGGTGGATCGTGGAGAGTAGAAAGTAGGTCGAACTCCACATTAAAAATATTGGCTTGATTTCTCTTTATTCCTATCTATTTATTTAATGTATTATATATGTTGCTCTTTGATTTTTGTACCACTATATTTTTATTTCATTTCATCTAATTTCAAATTAATCTATTTTAGGCAAATACTCAATTCACCCTCCCCCTTTTCATTATTCCTAATGTATATTTTCAATTGGTACTAGAGCCTGTCTATTTTTATAAGTTGAACCACAAAATAAAGTAAAAATCATGGGTACAAATACACTAGGATTTTTGGAGGGGCAAGCAATAAATTGACCTTCACTTCTATGCGGGAGTAATTACCCCTACTAAAAGTGTAAAATGAAAATATTTTTGAAAGCCCAAAATAGATTGATTTGGGATGTTATTGAAAACTGACCTTTAAAATCGATGGAAAATCCAAAGCAGAGTTTTCGGAAAAAGATTGGAAAAAGCTTGATTTAAATGAAATTGCAACGAATATTTTACATTGTGGATTAAACGAAAGTGATTTTAATAGAATTTATACATGTTCTTCTACTAAAGAAATTTGGGATGAGCTAGAAAAGACTTATGAAGTAACATCTAGAGTTAGAGACACCAAAGTAAGTCTTTTATGTGGTGAATTTGAAAACTTTAAAATGCTCCCCAATGAAACTATTGATGAAATGCACAACAAATTTATTAACATAATAAATCCTCTGATTGTGCTTGGAAAGAATTTCTCTAACTTGGAAATTAATTTTAAACTTCTCAAGTCACTTCCGAAAAATTGGGAAGCTAAGAGGACAACAATTGAGGAAGCAAGAGATCTCAGCACCTTAAGCAAGGAGGAGCTTCTTGGTGTGATCGAAACCCATGAGCTCATCAAGAAACAAGGCGAAGAAGACAATAAGAAGGCCATTGCTCTGAAAGCTACAAGACAAGATTCAAGTGATGAAGAACATGAAGATGAACAAGAAGATCTTGTCTTGATGGCTAAGAAGTTGAGAAAAATTATGAGGCCAAAATCTAAGAACATGGAAGATGATGACAGCTTCTCCAAGCACAAGAGGAAGGATGTGATCCCATGATACAACCGCCAAAAGCTAGGACACATCCAGCAGTATTGTCTATTGCTCAAGAAGAGATCGAAGGAGTAGAAGGAGAAGGCTGGCAACTTAAAGCGACGAGGACTCATCAGATTCATATGATGAGAATGTCTGCTTCATGGCCTTAGATAATGAGGTGTCATCTCCTTCCTCTCCTTCTTATGGTGAACTACATGCTATGTATGAAAAAGTTTGTAGTAAACTATTAAAAGCTGAAAAGAAAGATAGCATACTAAAGAATTTGATGACAAAAGTTGGAGAACAATTAGAAACTTTTCAGATTGAGCATGAAGAAATTAAAGCTGATAATGAAAGATTAAATATTAAGATAAGCAATCTGAAAATAGAAAATGAAAAGATGAATGCAAAATGTAAAACCTTGGAGAGTAAAAATAATGAATTAAAGGAGTTAAATGAAAAATTAAAAGTTAAAAATGATCTGATTGATATTAGAATCAAAACTATAAAAGACAAAAATGTTGCATGTGTTGAAAATTGTAATAATGAAATAATTAAAAAGCTAGAATATTTTAGAAATGAAAATAAAATGTTGAAACCAGCTTAGATGATTCAAAAGTCACAATAGCCAAATTTACAAATGGAAAGAAAAATTTGAACACACTTTTTAGGAGCCAGAAGTGTGACTCAAATAGATTTGGAATTGGCTATAGTGAACAAAATAATTACAAGTCCCTCAAAACAAAATTTGTTAAAGCTACCTATGGAATATGTAATTATTGTGGCAAAACAAGTTATATTGTACATAGTTGTGTAATAAGAAAATCTGTAAATTTAAATCATAAAAGCCGATTTGTTTGGGTTCCAAAAAGTGAAGTTTTGTATCCCCTAACCGAAAAGGATGCAAATTCAAATGGGTACCAAAGAAGTAATGATCTGTTTTCCAGGATCCTCAAGTGAAAGCAATGAATGGTCTTAGATAGTGGCTATTCAAGACACATGATAGAAGATGTCCAAGTCACATCACTAGACTTGAAGGATCAAGGGAGTACCTTTAGGGATAACAAAAAATCTACAATCCTAGGTGAAGGTAAACATTCTCATAACTAAGATTTAATTTAAGAATGTTCTGCTTGTTAACAATTTAAAACATAATCTATTCAATATTAGTCAATTGTGTGACTAGGTTTAAAGTAACATTTTGTGCTAAAAGATGTTCTATAAAAGAATTGACACAACCAAGTTTGTTAAAGGATATAGACAAAAATGTTTACAAAATCAATTTAAATGTTTTTAAATCTTCAAGTGAAACTTGTCTATATTCCAAAGTGATAATAGTTGGATATAATAGAAAACTAGGACATGCTAGCATGGACATTATTTCAAAATTAGCAAAAAAGATCTTGTCAAAGGTTTACCAAAGATAAATTTAAAAGACAACTGCCATGCATGTCAAAAGGGAAACAAACTAAGACTTCCTTTAAGTCTAAGGATGTCATTTTTACACTTAAGCCATTACAACTTTTGCACATGGATTTATTTGGTCATAATCAAACCTTAAGTTTAGGAGAAAGGAAATATACGTTTGTTATTATTGATGATTTTACTATATACACATGACTTTCTTCCTTGCATCTAAAGACGAAACAAATCATGTCTTTTCAAATATTGCAATAAAGTCCAAAATAAAAAGAGATCTTAACATTGTTACAATTCAAAGTGATCATGGGGGAGAATTTCAAAATCATGAAATGGAAAATTTTTGCAATGTTTTTGGTATTGAACACACTTTTTCAGCTTCTAGAACCCCACAACAAAATGGTGGCCGAAAGAAAAAACAAAACTTTGATCGAAATGGCTATAACCATGTTGTGTGAAAATAATTTGCCAAAATATTTTTAGGCTAAAACTGTAAATACAACATGTTATATTTCTAACAGAATTTTTATAAGGCTAATTTGAAAGAAAATTCCCTATGATCTTTGGAAAGATAAAAGGCCTAACATATCATATTTTCATCCTTTTGACACATAGTGTTATATCTTAAAAAATGGTAAAGAACAATTGGCTAAGTTCGACTCAAAAAGTGATGAAGGAATTTTCTTAGGATATTCCTTGACAAGTAAAGCTTATAGAGTTTTTATCAAAGAATCTATTCATGTTATATTTGGTGATTCTTTGCCTAATGCATGTTTACATGATGATATTGATGATGTATGTGCTTATTTGAATAGTATTTCTCTTGAAAACAATAGCAAAGAAGTTAATGAACCAAAATTGGATGTTGATATGCATGAATCTGATAATGTTGATTTGCCTAAAGAATGGAAGTATGCTAAATCATATCCTAAAGATTTAATAATTGGAGAACCTTCTAATCGTGTGCAAATAAGATCATCTTTAAAAAATTCAAGCAATTTGGTTTTTCTATCACAATTTGAACCTAAAAATGTTGATGAAGCCTAAAAAAGATGAATTTTGGATTAATGCAATGCAAGATGAATTAAACCAGTTCACAAGAAATGATATATGGTTTTTGGTTCCTAGACTTGAAAATAGATCTATTATAGGAATAAAATGGGTTTATAGAAACAAGCTTGATGAAACTGGTTTAATAACAAGAAATAAGGCTAGATTGGTTGCTAAAGGTTATAATCAAGAAGAAAAAATTGATTTTGATGAGACCTTTGCTCCAGTTGCTCGATTGAAATCCATAAGAATGCTTTTGGCTTTTGCTATTTTTAAGAATTTCACTCTTTTTCATATGGATGTCAAAAGCACCTTTTTAAATAGTTTTATAAAGGAAGAAATCTATGTAGAGCAACCACCTGGTTTTGTAAACAGTGATTTCCTCAATCGTGTTTTTAAGTTGAACAAAGCTATTTATGGACTAAAGTAAGCTCCTAGAGCTTGGTATGAAAGAATAAGTAGCTTCTTATTAAACAATGGTTTTTTAAGAGGAAAAGTTGATACAACTTTATTTATTAAAGACCACAAGTCTGACACATTAATTGTTCAAATTTATGTAGATGGCATTGTATTTGGAGCTACAAAAATGAGTCTTATTAAAGATTTTGTTGAGTCCATGAAAAATGAATTTGAAATGAGTATGATGGGGGAACTTAATTATTTTCTTGGTTTTCAAATCAAACAAGCTAAAAGTGGAACATTTATCAATTAAGCTAAATATACAAAAGATTTGTTAAAAAGGTTCAAAATGGATAAGTGGAAATCAAAACCAACACCTATGAGTACAAGTATTAAACTTGATAAACATGAAAAAGGCACAAATATTTGTGAAAAGATGTATAAAGGCATGATAGGTAGTTTATTATATTTGACAGCTTCTAGACCCGACATCATGTTCTCTGTATGTGTATATGCACAATTTCAATCTTGCCCAAAAGAATCACGCTTGAATGCTATAAAGCGCATTTTCAAGTATCTTGTGGGCATAATTGAAATTGACTTGTCGCATCTTAAATTTACATCTTTCAATCTTATTGATATTATGATTCTGACTTTGCTTAATCCAAGGTAGATAGGAAAAGCAAAGTGGCACATGCCATTTTCTTGGAAATTCTTTAATATCTTGGCACTTAAATAAATAAAACTCGATTTCACTTTCAACTACTGAGATTGAGCATATTGCAGCCGGTAGTTGTTGTGCACAAATTTTGTGGATGAAACAAACCTTGCTTGATTATGGTTTGAATTTTGAAAATGTTCTAATTCTTTGTGATAATACAAGTGCTATAAATTTGACTAAAAATCCGATCTGACACTCAAGGACCAAGTATATCGAAATTAGACATCATTTCACTAGAGATCATGTTCTAAACAAAGATATCAGCTTGGAATTTATTGATACAAATAATCAAATTGCTAATTTTTTACTAAACCCTTAAGTAAAGATCTTTTCTACACTTTAAGAAGAGAAGTGGGAATGATCAAGTAAGATGGGTGCTAAGTATTATTGAATTAAGTTGACATAGAACAGAATTTTGGGCTAAATAAGCTGCTAAATATGATATATGCATAAAAATCTAGTTTACTTGTTTTGAATCTACTAATCTATTTCTGTGACTATTTATTTTGATTGTTACATATCTAGTTTTGTGAAAATAATGATTTAATGTGATTGCGGATATGTGAGCTTGCTATTTTTAGTGAAGTCCTCATGTGTTGAGACACTTGTGGTGAAGTCCTATCGGTGTATAGGCATTTGTGATGAAGTCATATTGGTGTATAAGCAAGTGTGATGAAGTCTTATTGATGTATAGGCAAGTGTAGTGAAAATCCTATCTGTGTATGGGCATATGATAAAGTCCTATTGGAGTATAGGCAAGTGTGGTGGAGTCCTATTTGAGTATAGGCAAGTGGTGTGTAAAGTCCTCTGTGAGGCATCTGTTTAAGTTGTGTTGCATATATGTAGATCTCTCCTTATTTGCATATATTAAACATGACATGTATGTATTTTTTATGAGTACAAACGGGGAGAAGTGGGTGCACAATTGACAATATGCATGAAGTATGTTTTGATAGGAGGAGAATTTGATATATTAAGTGTAGTTTATATTTTCCCAAAGGTACGAATAAAAAATCTGTTTTAAAAACTGGAAAATTGAAATTTTTCTTAGAACCTAGATGCCTAATTGAGGGGGGAATATGCTGTAGTAAATATGAGTTAATTTTCCATAAGTTTTCCACATAAAAAAGGAAGGAGATTGTTGAACTTGAGAGTTTAATGTGAATTTTGATAAGATAATGTAATGCACAATTAACTATTTATTTGTTGTAAACTACACTTAATTAGTCATGAATATATATGTGTGTTTTGTGCATGCTTATAGAGTTTTTTTCCTATAGAGGCATGTCAGGAGGAAAACAGAGCATGTCAGGAATCAAGTCAAGAGTCAAGTTTAGACCTCGACATATCAAGATTTAGAGCTCGACACCCTTTGCTCCACCAGCGTATGATTGGTTCTTGTTCCCATCCAGAAATCAATTTGACAAAGACAAAGGACCCGTGAGGTGGTGCCTTTAAGACTAGCAAATCGGTCCATTTTATGCTCATATTGAGTCTAAACACAAAGAATGCTTTTCAACACATCAACAAGCTGGCATATGGGACTGGCAAGCCGGTCCACTGTTCTTCCCAACATCAACATGTTGAGCCTAATTTTTAGGACGCGACAAAGGCTCAATGAAGAAGTTTTAGGTGCAACATTTGATCCGACTGTTGCAATATTAAATGCAACCATCTAACAAACTCCAATGGATTTTTTTTAAAAAAGCTATAAATTCTTCTTGAGTTGCAGATTCAAAAGAGACTAGAGACTTCAAAAAAAAAGGGAGCTTTCATTTGCAAACAAACAAACTAGCTTACTCATTTAATTTTATGTTCTCTCTTTCATTAATTTGTAAATCTTTTATAAGAGAGAGAAAGTGTTATCTAGAGCTTTGTTCTCATTACTACTTATTATCAGTAAGCTTATAGAGAGAGAAAGGAAATATTTTATTTCCTAAGTGTAATCACAAGTGTTGTATTGGTCATCTTGAGCTAATTTTTGTGGTGATTAATAAAGTAATGGAGAAGACCTCAATAGAGCTAATTGGTGGACCATCGATAGTAGGAAGTGGGTCGAACTCTACGTTAAAAATATTGGCTTGATTTCTCTCTATCCCTATCTGTTTATTTAATGTATCATATATGCTATTCTTTGATTTTCTGTTGCAATATTTTTATTTCATTTCATCTAATTTCAAATTAATCTATTTTTGGGCAAATGCTTATTTCACTTCCTCCCTTTCTCCTCTTGAGTATTCCTAGTATATATTTTCATATAGGAGACAAGAAATAACTCTTTATCTTTAAAACATCTCTTTATCTTTAACAGCGTCTTTTCATCTGTAACAACGTCTCTTCATCTTTAATCACATGTCTACCAAATAATAAAGCATTTAATTATACATTATAGTAGACCATAAAACCCTCTTATTTTATATTATATGATACTTTTTCCATTCAATAAAAATTATTTTTCTTTATATTACATCTCTTATCTTCGAAAAAAACCTTTCATCCTTGAAAGTTACTTGGATTATTGTAATCCTTTTAAATCCTTGTTTCCAACTCCATAATCCATGCTTCTATTTGCTTTTCGGCGTTTAAGTTGTTTTTTACTCAATTACTAATTTCTTACACCATATTTACCTATTTTCCAAAACTTCTTTCCTTGCTTTCTCAAATGATTATATTGGTCAACTAGAATACAATTCAGTTGCTGCCTCCATAACTCCTAACTTTTATTGCTCATATTAGGTTCACTCCTTCTACAATTACATGATACACCTCTAAATATAAGTTAAACTTATTAGTAATGTTCACAATGAAATCTTGCTTTTGTTAATTAGCTTTTCTATTAGAAATCTTCCTTGTATTTAATCTCCAAATCAATTCTTCGAGCGACATTTAGAAAGCTGAAAATGTTACAGCTATAATTTCAACCTTAAATTCTAGAGGTTCAAACCTTACATTGACCTAAAGCTCCAAAGGCTACTATGCCATATACACTTCTATTTATTCAACTTAGTTTTTACCACTATCGTTGTTAATCGACGTACATTTATGTTACTTGTATATCATTTATCTAATCCCAAAATATTCATTAACTAACTTTACCGCTTCTAACACACTTTTTCAACTTCTAATATCTTTTCTTTATATCAGTCACCAATATTTTGATGAAGATTAAAGATTAACGCCTATGGCATTTAGTAAAATTTTTTTTAAATCGTCATATGACTTTTGACTCTTCCTTTGACATCATTACTTCTAACTTTCCAATATTTTCTTGATATTCAGTCCCTTAATGCACTTTGTCTCTATAATTATTACTCTACAAATCTATCAATTTCCTCAATAGTAGGTGATTATTCTTCACTTGGATTTAGCATCCTTTATACCTGTTAACTCTACTTCTCAACAAAAGATCTTCTTTAATTGTACACTTACATCTCTTTAGCACATAAACCAACCATCACATCTTTCAAAACAACTATATGATGCGTTTTAGATATGTCAATCCAAATCGTTAGCACTATCTGGTCATTATACCTTATCTTTGATTATCATCATTTCCATTGAAAATTTCTTAAGACATATTCACCTTATGATTCCTCAAATAACAATTAAAAAGGTCAAATTATAGAATTTATAAATTTTCAATTTTATCTCTAAAACTCGAATCTCACATTGGTATGTTATTTCAGATGATGTAAATATCTATGTTTCTATTGATTTAATCTAATTTTACCACCATTGTCAGACACCATAGCTAATCCATAACTTTTATTTATCATTTATGCTATTCCACTTGTCTTCCAAGACTTGTATTGCTACTTTATATAACGATTTATATATATGGTTTCATATATATAATTAGGTACTTGAACTTTGAAAATAATCAATTTAGTAACATTAAAATTAATTAATTTGGCATGTGGGTATCGTTGGGGTGCAAATTTTTTTTTTCTAGATATTCAACTAATTAATTTTAAAGTTTAGGTACTAAAATGATCAATTTCAAAGTTTAGGTATCTAATTGCATATTTTGATAAAATTCAGATACCATTCTTGATATATCCATTACACATGCATATGGGTAACAACATCTTAACCTAAGAATACAAGTCTATTGTACTTGCTTTCTAAACTCTATTGGCAACTTAATCACTAAAGTTCTACCTATTTACCACTAACAACATCAGTACATCCATTGTTTCACTATAAGCTTCATAAATCATTTTCTCAAACACCTAAAATACACATGTATATTTGCATATTCATTCTAACATACATGAAGCCATATCATCAATTTGTCTAAAACATCAAAATTCTACTTCTACTCAGCATCAACTAGAACTTATGTTTGAACAAAGTATAAAAGAATTCAACTTTACTTACCTATATAGCTATTGATAGCAACTAAGCTCCACTTTTCTACTTTCTTGACTTGATTTACTTCTACTTGATCCTTATCTTGATTCTTTACTTAAGGTCTTATCTGTTAAAGTTTAGGAGGGATTTTGATGAAAGAATTTGAGCTTGAAGTGTTAGTGGAAGTTGTCGGCTTTTGAGGTCTATTTTTTGAGTCGATTTTTGTTCAAAATTTGCTTTTGATATGTCCTAAGAGCTGCCTTTAACTTTGAGACATTTAGAAGAGCTTAAAAGGGGCATTAGAGTCATGGCTTAGGCTTGGGTTTTATTCATTAAAGGTGGGCTTGGATCTACAACAAAATTTACTGCAAAAGAGGCCTTCTAACTTTAGAAAAACAATACTTCATTTTATAACATAATTCAAATCATATATATATATATATATATATACATTACTACAATTACATAATTACACCAAAACACATTGCAATACTAATGATTTATCATGTAATCTGTCACGCCCCAAGGATATCCTAGTAGTGGTAACCAATAAACACTTGATTTCCATTACTAGTTTACCTTCCGAGAATGACATGTTTTCAATAAACAGGATCTTTTTTAGTTGCTTGGATAAGATGAACAAATATATATAAGAAATAAATTAATAAATAACCATCACACTAATAAAATATTACAGACCATATGATTTCTATAAACTCCTGCAAACACATAGTTAATGGTTCTAATGCAAGATACTTGCAACTAAAAGATAAATAGAGATATATATTCTTATCCTATACTAGTCTTTAAGCTTCCGGCTTCTAATTTCTTACCGGGACCATGCTCCTGGTAGTAGTGAGCCAAGGTTGCAGAGTAAACATAAAAGGACTGTTAGAGTGTGAGCTAAACCACGAGCTCAGTGAATAACTAGAATTTACCACAAAATACATACAAGTTATTTAACAATCATATGAAATGTATCAATCAAACATATGTATAATACAAGCTTGGATAACCCGGAATCCAAACAGGATGAAGATTTGCGCCCTCTCATCGGGGTTAAAGGATCACAATCTATGGTCCATCTACCCAGGAGAGACTAAGCTTTCAGGAAACATTAATGTTCAATTTAGTTATCTCTTTGAACTTATTGTGTTTTGTTATTTATTTTCTGTTTTAGCTTTAGAAACTCCACTAAGTGTTAGTTATTTCCATGCAATACCATAAGTGGCATCCTTCATTTACCATTTAGTTCCTATGGTATTAACAGAACAAAGGTAATCTTGCGATTAACTAATAGCTCTCTTGCCTAGATAATCCAAGCATTACCAAAGATCCAAAAAACTAACACGTAGTAGGCTACCACTTACTCAAATGTTGTTTTATGCAAAATATGCAATGCATGTACAATTTCCTTTATGGTACCAGTAGTTTTTAATCATTTTGAAGGTGATCAAGCTTTACAGACATTCAATCATGTTATAAAAGCAATATAGTCATATATAACTCTGTTATCACTTCTAATAGAGTGACTTGGCAATCAATACAATACACAATTTCCACAAACCAAACAGTACACCCAATTTTTATCATATTTTATTTAAGGTTCGCCAGCTTTACAAGCACAACCAATGTAATAAGACTGAGTTACTCACCTGCTCATGTTGTTCAGTCGTAGTAATCGTCAAGAAAGTCCTCACCAATACCCAAGTTACCTATTGAGATGATTAATATAATTATTAATGATACAAAACTATATAACTCAACTTCTATGAATGTCTAAGTTTCCTAATGTGTTGCTGGGTTTTTCATTTTATTATTAAACTAATTCTTTGAAGATTTTACGATACTTAAGTACTAATTCATCTTTATCTCAAGTTACTTAATTTGATTTTGTTTGATATTTAAATCTATTAATTGGGTATTCAGGAATTTTGACAATTTGGTTAATTTATTTTTTTATTGTTTAAAACTATCAATTTCCTTTTTATTTACTTGATAAAATTTTCTCGTAAATATAGATATCTTATATTCACAAATTTAGACTATTTAAATTTCCATTGTTATCTAATTATTTATAATTATTTATTTAAATACATATTTAGTATTTACAAAACTCGTAATTTTCCTGTAAACTAATTTAATACATCTTAATGACATTAAATTTATTAATATAAATATTTGCTAACTTAATTATAATTATTTCAAAATTTTCTTATTTGTCGCAATTAATAAAAACAGTAGTAATTAATAATAATAATAATATAATAATAATAATAATAATAATAATAATAATAATAATAATTCCGAAAAAGACAATAAAAATAAAATAAATTAAAACAAATGCTTTTCACAATAATAATACTTGTAATATTGTCTTATAATTTAATCAATACTAATTTTAAATTCTTACCATTAAAGTTAAAAATTAATAATAATTACTAAAATAGCTTTAATCTATCTTAACTTTTGAGTTTTTATTTTAGAGATTACATATAAGATTATTAAGAAATGATAATTTCAAAACATTATCAATTTAAGAATTCTCTTAATAATATTAGAAATATTAACAATTATAGTTGTAAAACTTAATGAACTTGGATTATTTATCAATGATGATTTATATTATTAATAATCTTCTCTTGTTAATGTTAATAGACTCATTATATAATTTAAATATCATATATTCATTAATATCGAAAAATATTTCATTTTTAAACTCAATTTTTCAAAAATTTTGATATTATATTACTAAATAGCAATATTATTTATAATTTATACAGAAAAATAAATAAAGAAATAATAATAATCCTAAAATTACTTATAACATTAATTCTTATATAATCTGATTTAATTAACCTCGTTTTCTTTTTTAATTTTTAAATGTTGCCGAGAGGTACACGGGTGGAACACACCCCGTGTTTCTCCCCGTGCTCATTAGGGAAGAACTGTTCATTGTCTTCCCCGATGAGCTCGATCGATTCCGACCGATTTTTGATGTTTTAAGGTCGGTTTTTCAGCTCCTATAAGCTCCTAAGACACTAAACTATCTAAATATCACATTAGAACATCAAAACAACAACATGTTCCACGATTTTCATATCACCAAGGTAGAACTAGGGTTTTCGGAAATCACCTTCATTGAGCCACTCTGATGAAATTCGAAGCTCCTTTTTGTGTTGGTTAAGTTCCTAAGATATTTAGAAGTCAGTTTCAATCCTTAGTTTTGAAAGAAAACATGTCGATTTACATCAACTCACCTTAAGCTCGTTTCAAGCATTTTTTTGTAATATTTTTCCTCTGATTCGTACTAGGATTGTATGTGCGGTTTAATTTCTGTCTCCAGGCTGTTTAGCTATTGATTACGAGTAGATTTGATCTGGAAAGTTAGAGAGGAAGTGGTGTTTGTTTGCATTCTCTTTAAGTGTCTTAATTGTATGTATATATAGAGAAAAAATGAGTATTTGCTGCGTGTTTTTCCTTCCATAATTGATCCGAATTGTCTCCACTTGCTACTGTTTCATTAGTTGTTCTCTTTGTCATTAATGTAGAGTTGATTTGGCACATTTGGATTGGCTTATGGGTTGATTTTTGTTGACTTAGAATGAATTATTTGAGCAAATTCGGTTCTCTCAATTCAAGAAAATCAAGGCCCTCCATATATGTATATACGTATCCTGCAAGTATTGATATATATATTATATTATTTAGATAATATTTAGCTAAATTTTCGGGGAGTTTATTACATTAATCGAGTATAATTTAGCTAATATATGAGAGTTTTTACACAAAAATATTTTTAATGAGTCCTACAAAATATTTAGTTTATCAAACAATACAAATTTAAGTTTTAATTTTACATGATTGTTTGTTTTTGAAATTTTATCTCCCGCGATTAGGTTTTCTAAGCTTGTTGGGTCAATTTTTGCTTTAGGCTTCAAGGGCTAAGAAAACCCTAATTTGAACAATGGTATAATTCAAATATTTATTTAAAGTTTAGATCTTAAGTTATATATCAGTTTATGTTTTTGTTATGTATTTATAATTCTAACGGTTTATCTTAAAATTGTCATTTCCCAACTATAAACATAATTGATCAATTACTTAATATTGCCACAGATATATAAGCTAAATTATTTATATTTTTAGGTTTGGACACCTACTATGAAATCTTACCAATAAGGTTTATTACTAACTAGAAATCTCGAATTTTAAGGTTTAAGTCCAAGTATAGGTTCATTACTACACATTGTTTTAGTCTCGAGTCTTTATTGAGTGCAAAAGTAGTCATTTAATTTCTATATTTATGTTTTCCCGTTTAATCTATTTGTATGACCCGGATTCGAGTTTGAAAATTTAAGTTTCCTTTAATCATGACTTGAATTATCAATTCAAGATATGAAATCTCGTTTTTGGTATCAGTTAGGGTCAAAGAAGTTCTTTATTTAGTTCATATATCATAACCTAGCCCATTTTAAATTATGAATCTAATCTTAGGTTTTTGTTAAATTCTAGGTTTACTAACTAGTTCATTCTTTCTATTATAGAGTCGTGTATTATCGTGAAAGTTTTTGGAGTTTACATCATCAATTAAAATTATTATAACTTAAATTATCACAATTTAGTCATGAAATCAACAAACAAAATACACATGAAATTTAATTTTATATATTTAATTTAGGTTATTTCAATAAGGCAGCAAGATGGTAAAAGAAAAAGCACTTTGGTTTCAAATAGTCAGGTTTTCGACCACATCCCATATTTTTTGAATATTTGAAACAAAAAAGTTCACAAAAAGAAAGAAAATAGGGATATCAATTTGCTCTAAAATTTGGTAAGCTACATAAAAATCATCATACTGAATAAATTAATAAAAATTTAATATTGAGATACACAATGGCTCTTTTAAGTTTCACACCTTTAGAAGTAAAAATGAGTTGTGATAGGTGAACAATCTGAGAATATTGAAGGACAAGCTTTTTATCAGCTACTCTTTCACCAGGTTGAGTGGGTTTCACAAAACTAAAATGTGGACTACCTGATGGGCTTTCAACTTTCTTTTTTTCATACTTAGCTAACCCCTCACCCCATCTAAGATGCTGCCTCTTCCTAGAAGGTAATCCTTTATATGGAACATCAGACACCATAAGTACTGTAGCATCCTACACAAGTAACTTAACACCTCTAAAAGATGGATCTATTCTTTCATTGGAATTAGAAATCTTGGTACTTTTTAAGGTATCGGGATGGACAAACCTCATATATGCTGAAGAAAAGCTACAATGGGTCCTCTTAAAAGGCTTCCAATCAGTTGAGCCAAGTGAGCTCTTATAATCTTGGCTACTGACCAACTCGTTATCCTTGACAATTCACTAAGCCCTTTTCTTCAGGTAAGGCTAAGGAGATCTAGACTTCTTTTCATAATCAACCTCTGTTCTACATGCATATGAAGATGTTTTGCTACTAGATTTCTCTTTGTAATTTGATGAGTTAAGTGCCTTGTCGCATTCATGCTCAATGCTCATTGCATTTGCATTGATCATTTCACCCTGGTGGTCAAACTAAGGACATAGAAAATTATTTGCAAAGTCAACCAGACATCTTTTGGTCACATGAAATCACTTCACCAATTTCTCTCTTGTTGTAATCTGTTGAGACTGATGTCTTGTCATATTCATGATTAGTGCTTAATCCATTGGCATCAGCTGTTATATGAGACTGATCCATCAGGTGAGACTGACAAGAGAGATTTGTTTTCTGGACTTATGCTAGCAAGCATCTCCCTACCTAATTTATCACTGTAATGTTGTAAAACATGTGCCCTCTTAAAATTTTAGCATGTATTCAATGCACCAGAATTAGCCACTTTACCAAGATGGTGCTTCCATTGCTGCTGATAGGAGCTCGATTTGTTCATACACCTAACCAGAGTCATTCGAGGGTATGAACACTGTCATACCCCAAAGATATCGTAAATGTGGTAGTCCGCCACATAGGTATTAAAGTTTAAGATTGTGTCACGCCCCGAGGGTATCCTAATAATAGTAACCAAGAAACTCTTGATTTCTATTACTAGTTTACCTTCCAAGAATGACATGATTTCATTAAACAGGATTTTTTAGTTGCTTGGATAGGATAAACAAACATATATAAGGCATAAATTAGAAAACAACTATCACATAATAAGATATTACAGACCATATGCTTTATAAATCCTTACAATCCTTAGCTAATGATTCTAATGCACATTACCTGCATCAAAAAGATTAATAGGGATACATATATTCTAATCCTATACTAGTCTTTAAGCTTCTGGCTTCTAAACTCTTATCTGGATCATGCTCCTGCTAGTAATGAGCCAGGTTCGTAGAGTAAACCTAAAAGGACTATTGGAGTGTGAGCTAAAACACAAGCTCAGCGAATAACTAGAACTTACCACATAATACATACAAGTTATTTATCAATCATATGAAATGCACCAATCAAACATATGTACATTACAAGCTTGGATAACCCGGAATCCAAACAGGATGAAGATTTACGCCCTCTCATCGGGGTTGAAGGATCACAATCTATGGTCTACCTACCCAGGAGAAACTAAGCTTTCAAGAAATAATAATTTTCTAATTAGTTATCTCTTCAAGCTTATCATGTTTTGTTATTTATTTCCTAATTTAGCTTTAGAAACTCCACTAAGTGTTAGTTATTTCCATGCAATACCATAAGCGGCACCCTTCGTTTACCATTTAGTTCTTATGGTATTAACAGAACAAATGTAATCTTACAATTAACTAATAGCTCTCTTGCCTAGATAATCAAGCATTACCAAAGATCCGAAAAACTAACACATAGTAGGCTACCACTTACTCAAATACTATTTATGTATAATATGTAATGCATTACAAATTTCCTTTATGGTACCAGTAGTTTTTAATTAATTTAGAGGTGATCAAGCAGTACAGACATTCCATCATGTTATATAGGCAACAAAAACATATACCATTCTATTTCACTTATAATAGAGTGACTTGGCAATCAATGCAATACCATAACAATTTCCACAACCCAAACAGTACACCCAATTTTTATTATCTTTTGTTTAAGATTCACTAACTTTACAAGCACAATCAATGTAATAAGACTCAGTTACTCCCTGCCCATGCTATTCAGTCGTAGTAATCGTTAGGAAAGTCCTCACCAATACCTGAGTTACCTATTGAGATGAGTAATATAGTCATTAATTATACAAAACTATATAACCTAGTTCCTATGAATACTTAAGTGTCCTAATGGTTTGTTGGGTTTCTGTTTTATTATTAACTAATTCTTTGAGGATAATCTTAAGTATTAATTCATCTTTATCTCAAGTTACTTAATTTGATTTTGGTTTGATAATTAAATTTATTGATTGGGTACTCAGGAAGTTTAATAATTTACCTAATTCATTTTCATTGTCTATAACTATTAGTTTTCTTTTTATTTACTTAATAAATTTTTCTTGTAAAATATAGACATCTCCATATTCACAATTTTTTATCATTTAAATTTCCATTGTTATCTAATTATTTACTATTATTTATTCAAATACATGTGTAGTATTCACTAGGCTTGTAAAATTTTTCCTATAAGCTAATTAAATACAATCCTAATGAAAATAGATTTATTAATATAAGGATTTATTAACTCAATTACAATTATTTTCAAAAAATTTCTTCTTACCGTAATAGTAAAAAATATTAGTAATTATTAACAACAACAACAATAATAATAATAATAATAATATGATGATGATGATGATGATGATTGATGATAATAACAATAGTAATTCTAAAAAAAACAATAAATAAAATAAAGCAATATAATTACTTTTCATAATTTTACTATTTGTATTAATTGTCTTATACTTTAATTCATACTGATTGTAAGTTCTTATTAAATAATAATACTAGAATAAATTTAATCTTAAATTCATATATAATATTATTTCAGGAATGATATTTTCAAAAATTCTAAAAATTCTCTTAATAATATTAAGAATATTAACAATTATTATTAGGAAACTTATTATATCTAGATTAATTAATAAGGGTGATTTTATTATCTAAAATTATTTTCTGATTAATGCTAATAGATTAAATATTTAAATATTATGTATCTAATAATACTAGAAAAATATTTTATTTTTAAATTCAAGTATTTTAAAAATTCTAAAATTATATTTCTAAATATTAATATGACTTGTAACATTTCCAGAAAAATAATAAAATAAAGGAATAATAATAATTCTAAAATTATTTTTATTATTAATTATCCTATAATTAAATTTAAATAACTTCGTTTTTTTTTTTTTTTTAATTTCCACCGAGAGGTTCACGGGTGGAACACGTCCCGTGTTCTTCCCCATGCTCATCGGGGAAGCACTGTTCATCATCTTCCCCGATGAACACGATCGATTTCCGATCGATTTCGACGTTGGAAAGTCGGTTTTCTTGCTCCAATAAGCTCCTATATCATCTACTTAAAATATCTCATTAAAACAGCAAAATAACAACATGTTACAAGCTTTTTCGAATCATCAAGGTCGATTAGGGTTTTCGAAAATCACCTTCGTCTGGCTCTTCGATGAAATTCGAAGCTTCTGATAGACTTGGTTAGGTTCCTATGATGTTCAGAAGTCAATTCCAATCCTTAAATTCGAAAGAAAACACACGGAATTACATCAACTTACCTTGAGCTCGTTTTCAACGTTTTTTCACAGTTTTTGTTCTTAAATTCGAACTGGGTTGGTTGATGCGTTTTAAATCCGATTTCCACGTTGATTCGACTACTAATATTGAGTGGTTTAGTTCTGGAAAGTTTGGGAGAGGTTGAGGTCCGTTTGCTTATCTTTCAAGTGTCCTTAATATATGTATATATAGAGAAAAGTGTAACGTTTGGCTGCGTGTTCTCCCAAAATTGATCCGAATTGCTTATAATTGTTGTTGTTTCCTCTATCTGTTTTGTTCTCATAAATGTAGGGATGATTTGCATGCTTATATTGGTTTTGAAAGAGATTTGGATTGACCTTAGTTTGAATTATTGGAGAAATTCGGCTTACAAATTTTAAGAAGATCAAAGCCCTTAAAAAAAATTGGAACGTCTCCTGTAAGTTTATCATATGTATATATTATTTAAATATTAGTTAGATATTATTTAGTTAAATTTTTGGGTAAATATTACACTAATAGGGTATAATTTAGCTAATATATGTAAGTTTATATACAAAAATATTTTCAATGAATCCTACAAGATATTTAGTTTATCAAACAGTACAAATTTAAGTTTTAATTGTACGTAACTTTGTTTAAGAAAGATTTATCTCCCATGATTTAGGGTTTCTAAGTTGGTTAGGTCAATTTTCGTTTCAGGCTTCAAGGGCTTAAGAAAACCCTAATTTCAATACTAATGTAGTTCAAATCTTTATTTGAAGTCTAGATCTTGAGTTATATATCAGTTTATGTTTTCATTGGGTATTTATAATTCTAACGGTTCATCTTAACGTCACGATTTTCTAATTAACATATTGGGTCGTTTACTTAATATTACTACTGATATATAAGCTAAATTAGTTTATATATATTAGTTTGGATACCTACTATGAATCTTATCAATATAGTTTATTACTAACTAGGAATCTCGAATTTTAAGGTTTAAATCCAAGTATAGGTTCATTATTATTCCTTGTTTTAATCTCAGGTCTCTGTTGGGTACAAACGTAGTCACTTAATTTCTATACTTAGGTTTTCCTATTTAATCTGTCTGTTTGACAAGGATTCAGGTTTGGGATTTGAAGTTTCCTTTAATCATATCTTGAATTATCAATTCAAGATACGAAATCTCGTTTTTGGTATCAGTTGGGGTCAAAGAAGTTCTTTACTAAGTTTATGGATCCTAATCCGGCCAAATTTAAATTATCTATCTAATCTTGGGTTTTTGTTAACTTCTAGATTTACTAGTCAATTCTTATTTCTAATCTAGAGTCGTATCATATTGTGAAAGTTTCCGGGGTTTACAGATTGACTTTCTGAAGTCATGCGAAAGCTTTGACACCATATGTAAGGCATCCATCATAGTAATAAGAAACACATGTGGGATGTGTAGTTTGAGAAAGTAAATATAGCATATAAGAATCTAAATAAACAATTATCTTGAAAATCATAGAAATAAGTTCTTTACATTATCTTAAGGGCTTCCCCAATAAATTTCCAATACTCAAAATATAGTCTTGGTCTTACATATAACAATATTTAGAGCCAAAAGATTTTAAAGGAATTCTATTATAAGATCTTCAAAAGGATTTTCCCCAAAAGCTTCCCAAAAGCATAATCTTACCTGGACAAATGGAGACCTTGGGTATAAGAGATATTGGTCCTGTGTCAATAAAAATCTATTGGGATGTAAGCTCAACTAGCTTAATGAGAATATTCCTAATTTAGTGTACTCATATCAAGAAAATCAAACAAATTATTAAACAAGCATATGAAATGCACCAAATATGTGAGCAAACAATATATATAATCAGCCGGAAATCATATGTTTAAATGGATTTACGCCCTCCATTCGAAGTTAGGTGTTTTGGGCTCTTTAAAACCCTGCTTTATAATCCAATTATGTAGTTCTTTTGGGCTCCTACTCGCTCCATCCTAAAATAGTTTTTTTGGGGCTTCTATTTGCCATCCTTAAATTAGTTCTTTCGGGTTCCTATTCGTCCATCCTTACAGAATTGTGGGTCCTTACGAACCCCACTATTATACTCTTGTCCCATTGAAGACATAGTAGCTAATGCAATATGATTCACTTCGTCATATACATGAATCAATTAATGTAATTCTTCACATATTATTAAGGTAATTTAAAGGCGACCATAGAACTTGCATACTCCATCATTATAATAGAACATGGATTTAATTAACAACAATTCATGCCTTGATATGCTTAGTATTCTTTCAACCAACATTATCATACATATTCCATTTTCATCTTTTCCTACTTCTAGTGCCTTTAGCTACAAGCACAAAAAGTACGAAAAAGTAGAGATAAACTCACTCGGTCATTCTTACCAAAAATCCTTCACTCGTAAAAGTCCTCCTGATATGGATCCTTCCACTCTTCGTCATCTAAACGAAAGAAATACCTGGAATGAGTATTTCATGGAAGTTCTACATAAGCTCTCTAATTCTATTCTATTATTTGCGTCAAAATTCAGGTGAATGGAAATTCCAACTTTAAACGGCCATAACTTGCTTATTTTAACTCGGAATTTTGCATATTAGATGTCGTTTTTTACTTTCTAGAAAAGATCTATCTGTTTCTAAAGTTATTTTGAAAATAAATAGCCATTTAGGTTTCAAAACAGATCAATGCAAATTTTACTTCATTGAAAAGTCTATAACAAAAACATAGATATTTATATGATTGGAAAATCCTTTAATATATATATATATACTCATATTATACGCATGATTCTAGTGATGTTGTTCCAATAATGATTTTTCATAAAATAATTTACTTTAGAGTGTTGAAAAATGAAGTTCGCAAGATATCTTTAGATAAAAAATCAAATTTTGAATTTATTACTAATGAATGCCTACTATTTTAAAATCATCATTTTTATATTTTTTTGACTTTATAAAGTTAGATTTGCTTCTTAAGAACTTGGTTCCTTAATTAATTTACCCATTTTATTTTCTAAGTGGATTTTTTAACTAGTGGGTTGAATTTAAAGTCTGACTAGAAAAACTTGCTTTGTTCTTAGTGTTCTTGAAGGTGTTGACATAAACTTTATAAATAAGTTTTTAAGAAAATATTGTATAGCAAAGAATTACCAACATTAAAAATTTATAGTAAACTTATTTATAAGTTTGAAAAGTTTATGGTTGAACCATTTTCCTAAGTTTTAGTGAAAATCTCTCCCCAAGTATTGTAAATCACTTTTCTTTAGAGTTTAGTTCTATTTTTTATTTGAAAGGAAATAATTTATTTTGTTGTCTTGAAGATTTTCATAACAACATCGTCCTAAGAACATGCATGAATATGAAATTGTAGTTATGTTGTAAGAGAAAAATAACTCATATAGAAAATAAAAGACATAAAGAATCAAATAAGCATATATATGTAAGAACAAAAAATCTGGAAGTCTTAGCTTGTATCAAGGCCTTTCGAGACTTAGAAATTGACAAATTCCAAAAAAAGAAAAGAAAAGCATAAGACAGCTTAAGATATAAAAAAGAAAAAAATTGCGGAAGCCTTGGATTTTTTATTCAAGTTTTCCCAAGACTTAGAAAGAGACGAGTCCCATAAAGAAAAACAGGAAAATAATAAGAAAACATGGGAGTCTTAGATTCATGTCAAAGCTCCTCGGAACTTAGATTGTGGACAAGTCCTAAAATGTTTTGACTTGATGAGGACAAGTCTATGATTAGAAGATGACTAGTCTTATTTATTAAGTATGAAATAAATAAATGAGTAATAAAATAAGAGCATAAAGAAAAGGTTAGATTAGTGAGCATTTAAGCTATAAGAAATATAGATACATATGCATACATAATAACATATAAAGAGTTAAGTTATGATTATGAACATAATATAACATGAACACATTATGAAGATGAACAATACATGAATAACATGTTGTTTTCATGATTCTATTTCCCTAGCATTAGCATCATAGGGATTTATACAGAACCAAAACACACACATTATTCATGTAACATTACATGAACAAAAGAGAGGTTTTATAATTTTTTTACGTAACGTAGATGAAGGATTTGGAGATGAAAGGAGGAAATGGATGGTGTATTTATTTTTACTAAAGAAAATTAGATGGAAGAAGGTGTTTGAAAAGGAATTATTAGAGAGAAAAGTTGTTGAGAGATTTTGATAGAGTTGTGGTATATAAAATGAAATATGTGAAAAAAATTGAAAGAGGAGGTAATATTTATTGAGAAATGTGGAGGGGAATTAGATGTAATAAAATAAATTGAAAAAGAAAATAAAATTGAGGGAGAGGAACAGGACTAGCACCGGCCATGAGAGGAGGAAGAGAGAGAGCGAGTGAAAAAATAATAATTTTGATAAAGAAAAGTAATAAAGTGTAAGAGAAGTTACATAAAAATTTGTATTGGAAATGAAAATGTAAGATATAAATGTGTAAAGTGTAAGAAATAGATTATAAGAAAAAGTATAAAGAGTAAAATAGTAGTGAATAATAAATAAATAGTAAATTAGACAAATAAAATACGAGTAGTAAGAAAAATATACGTAAACAGGCTATAATGACATTTTTAGACACCAAAAAATTTTTGAAACTGATACTTTATGAGTCCTTATCTCATTATGAGTCTAGATATATTATTGGAAATTTTTACAGTTTTACGTATCGAGACACTGTTCTAAAAAACTGATCTTGTTAGGATTCGAAACAAACTAATTTTTGATGAATGTAATATTTTTAGGTTACGTGACATTATTCCACACTATAATCTAAGGTTATCTCATTTTTATTGTTTTAGAGTTTCGCATGCAAGATTACTAGATCTAGATTCATTAGAGCTTGTTGTTGATATAGTTGATTTTAGGGTTTCGGTTTGACTTCCGGTTCTATGGTTTTACCTATAAGATTAACATAAAATTTAGAAGTTTACAAATGCAATTCACCAATTTATCTTTTATTGCAAGGCCTATCTAGGAGCCTCCAAGTAATGTTTAAAAAGCCGTTACGTTCTACCCTAAAACCATCTCCCTTTGGATCCCTCTGTTTAGCTAATTGTCCACCATCCTCATAGCTCCTTCCATGAACGTATGGAACTTGATGTCGGCAACTTTCATCTATGAGCATTTCATTGTCAAACCAAGTAGGCATGTAACCTTGACCAGGCTCCTCTATATGTTGGTTCCACCTACCCTGCTTACCAATTCTAATGAAATGGTAAAAAGAAAAAAGTTTTAACACATCAACATCTACATACATTTTTACAACATTGAAAGAAGAAAAATAAGCATAAATTAATCACCCAAAATTTAAAACAAAAATAGACTAGCAAAGAATTTCTATGCCATGATATTTCATTTGTAAGATTAGCCATACAAATCAAAGCTAAACTAAAACCACAAAGAACCACAATCACACCAACAACTGTCCAATTTTACCAATTGACCGGCATGGGTCTTATGGGTTCTCACAAAAAGATCTATAATGAACAGATGATAAAAATCGATTGGCGGTGGATAGTCCACTATCTTCTTGTATAAAACAAGAGGCAGTAAATTATATTGACAATAATCTCAGATGATCACTATCAAAGACTGAGGTACCCCAAATAGACTCGATCTAAGCCTTCAAAATGCATATATGTACAGATATTAATATAGAGACAACTGAAAAAAAAGCCCATGGCATATTATAATGTGCACTAGAAATAGCCCAAAAATCATCATGAAGTCCTTCAAGAATGAATCCATAAAATCCTCCACCATCAGAGTTTTTCATCTATCTTGCATATGGTTCAAACCTTTGCGATCTCTCTAATCTCCTCTCCTTGAGGGACAACTCCCTATGGTTCCAATGCATATGTCCAAAGGCCATTGCAACATACTAAAATCCAAAAATACATACATAAATAGATAAATAAATCTTAAATCAGTCCGAAACATATTACTATTCACTAAAAAATTTCAACACCAACACCACTAGAACACCATAACTATCCAACTACTACACTGAAAAACTGCCTAAATCGTCAATATCAAATGCAAAACTAGGGATTGCGATGCACAATTACACCACTAGTAACCGAAGCTAACGATCCTTTTAACCATAAACATATCCTATTCCCAATGTCAAACAAAAGCCAAAATCGCAAATCGTCGTAGCAATTCCATTAAGAACAATGCCACAACACCAAGAATCCACGGCATAATATATACAGCAAATTTCAATATGAAATTGGATAGTAGATCTACCTAAATTCCCGAAGCTATCTAGAGAACAGAATTAGCCGCAACTACTATTTGGTGAATAGTGATGGTATGATCTTGGTGTGTGTGTATATATATAATGAGAAATTAGGGCTTGAAAAATATTTAATTTTACAAAATTTCCGTATTTCCTTATGCAGAACGCCCACCGATTCATGCAACGTATCGAATATATAATAGATTATACAAGGTATTGGAAATAGAGAAGAAGAGAGAGAGTGAGATAGAACAAGCGCCGTCAGGAATTCGTGGAAGTGTAGAATGGGAGTTTGATTTTTTTTTTCTTAATTAATTAGTTTTCCGTTTCTATTATAGGTTTTGAAATTCTTGAAATAACATAGCAAGTGGAAAATATTAATGTGTTTGAAATTTAAAATATCTGACTCATTATACAAAAATATTTACCTCTTATTATTAGAAAATAATAAATTTTTAGTTGATTTATTAAGAATATCTATATACCTATTATTATTAAGGAACCCTCTTTATAAAAATTCACCGTATTAGTGTAACACTTAGACCTATTTATTTCATAATCAACCACTAGTGCAAAATAGAATGAAACTCACTAAAAGATATCTTCTAAAGATATGATATGTTTCCTTTATTTGTTTATTTTTATAAATTCATACTAAAAATACTTCTTCCAGTATCTGACTATACATTATATATAACTTGTAACCGTACTTAAAAGATTACTTCTTATTGGCATATTAATCCATTATATGAAAGCTTTTTCGTGAAATTAATATTAAATGATATAGATCATCATTTAATGTTCCTGATCACAGTATTTTAACTTATTCTCATTTTTTTTTCAGATACTTTCATTAAGTGTTCACTTTTTAAACCATCATAGGCCAATTAAACTATAAATAAAATGGATATTGTTTGTGAAAGTGCTTGTACAAACTAGCTGATTTTTTTTTTCAATTTAACAGGGAGTAAGTTATTTTCTTAAAAAAAAATTTAATCTCCCATTTCTATTCAAAAGGTTTTTCAACCCAATAAACAAAGAAAAATAAAAAAATAAAAAAATCTTTGCATAAAATTTTCTTCAAGCAAAGCTTTCATTATATGAGTTGTATGGGTGAAAATCTTATCGTACAAGCATTACTCGTATCATACTCAACCGGGTAAAAGTCTCTGTGAATATTGAAAGCCACATAATAATGTATAAGTATAGTTTTCTCAAAACCTGCTTTGATTGAGTAGGGTATAAGGCATGAAGGTACGGGTATAAGTTTCTTATACCCTATGCCCATTCTGGAATTTGTACTCTACTATAAAGAGGATGTGGGATTTAGGATGTCATGTAACTATGCCAAAACATGTACTTCATAAAAAAATTATAATATAACATAAATAATAATAATAATCTTTTTTTTTTTCATTTTACAATCACTTTTGTTCAATATTATCACTTGTGTACTATTTTTTAAATTTTTTATTTAAAAAAACTTGTTCTATTTATTATCGAAGTACTTGTAATTTTAATTTGAAAGAAATTTTGATGGTATCTACTTGAATTTGTAAGTTATATAGAAGTATTTTATCTTTAAAGTCTAATCAATACAAGAGTACCTCCATTTTTTTTTATCTTTTTTTTAGAATTTGTTAAATGTTTTACAATTTTGTTGAAATGATATAATTAGATTCTACAGGTATTTATTATAGATTTTTATTTTAATACATAAGCAAATTATGCATGTTGTACTTTATACAAGTTATTTATAATGAATATATATATATAAGGTAGTTTTAAATATAACGACTTGAAATTTAAAAATGAATGAAAAATTTTTCAGTTACCTTCCATGATAGGATATGTATATCATCATATCGTCCCTATCATGGACTTACCATCCTTTAAGTCATTAAATTCTTAACAAAATGATTTGTATTTGATTTTTATAGTAAATAATATATCTATGGATTATATTTTAAGTGGCAAGATTTAGTGGACAGAAATAAAAATACCTGTTGTACCATCTTAAAGAGAAAAAAAAATAATTGTTCTAGGGAAATATTTTTTATTACTAAGTGGTTTTTTTCATAATATGAGTAAGTCATAACTATTTAACCTCGTATTTTATCTTATGAGATAAACTATATAAATTTTAGGTTAATATTGTTTTAAAACTTGTTGGATCATATCGACTTTACATAAATTCAGGCTAATTTAATTACACACAGTCACGCACTATTTCTATAATTGTATAATCAAAATATGTAACGATGAGAACTATGTAGAATCTTTCCATCAAAGAAATTGCCTAGCAGATGGTATAGAGAGAGGTGAATGTGTGATGTATGATAAATGTTTAAGAATTACGCTATACGGTAAATTTTTATAAAGAGGATTCTTTAATAATAATAGATACATAGATATTTTAATAAATTAAGTAAAAGGTTATTGTTTCCTAATGATAAGAGACAAATATTTTATATAATCTAATGAGTCAGATATTTTAAAATTATAAATTTAAAATTCAAACCTTTTTTTCTTTTGGCCAATAAAATTCCAACACATAAATAAACTTGCTGCGTTATTTCAAAATTTTCAAAACCTATAATTGAAGCCGACAACCAATTTAATTAGAAAAATAAAAAATAAATAAAAAGAACTCAAACTTCCGTTCTACTCTTCCGCCAATTCCTCCCTGCTCTCGCTCTCTCTCCCACCTTCTCTCTTATATTTCCGATACCTTGCTTGAGTCAGAGGGCGGTTCTGTATAAGGAAACACGGAAAGTTTGTAAAATTAAATATTTTCAAACCCTAATTTCTCTTTGTATAAATATATATATGTATGTATATAAATACCAATATTAAACCATCACTATTCACCAAAAAGAATTTGCCGCTGATTCTGTTCTCCAAGTAGCTTCGGGAATTCAGGTAGATTCGCCATTCACTTATATGAAATTTGCTGTAAATATTATGCCGTGGAGTCTTAATGTTGTGGCATTGTTCTTATTGGGACTGCTATGATGATTGGCGATTTTGGCTTTTGTTTGAGATTGTGAATAGGATATGTTTATGGTTAAAAGGATCTCTGGATTCGGTTACTTATGGTGTAACTGCGCGTCGCAGTCCCTAGTTTTGCACTTTGATAACGTTTTGGGCAGTTCTTCAGTGTAGCAGTGGGATAGTTATGGTTTCTAGTGGTGTTGGTGTTGAAATTTTTCAGTGAATGGTAATATGTTTCGGACTGATTTAGGATTTATTTATTTATTTTTCTTTTGGATTTTAGTATGCCGCAATGGCCTTTGGACATATGCATGGGAACCACAGGGAGCTATCCCTTAAGGAGAGGAGATTAGAGAGAGCGCAGCGGTTTGAACCATATGCAAGATGGAGGAGAAACTCTGCTGATGCAGGATTCCATGGATTCATTCACGAAGGAGTTCAGGGTGATATTGGGGCTATTTCTGGTGCGTATTATAATATGGCACGGGCCTTTCCCCTCCCCCTCCTATATATATTGATATCTGCACATATATATGCATTTTGAGGGATTAGATTGAGTCTGTTTGGAGTGCATCAGTCTTTGATGGTGATGATGTGAGATTATTGTGAGTATAATTTGCTGCCTCTTGTTTAATACAAGGAGATAGTGGACTATCCACGACTATTCTGATCATCTGTTCATTGAAGATCATTTTGTGAGAACCCACAATGTGCATACTGGTCAGATGGTCAAATTGGATAGTTGCTGGTGTGATTGTGGTTTAAGTTGGCTTTCATTTGTATGGCAAATCTTATAGATGAAATATCATAGCATAGAAGTTCTTTGCTAGTCTGTTTTGTTCTCTCTCTTTTTTTTTTTTTGGGTTAATTTTGGGCAAATAATATATGCTTATTTTCCTCCTTTCAATGTTGTAAAAATGTATGCAGATGATGATGTGTTATTTTGTCTTTTTACCATTTTTTAAGGAAATGGTAAGCAGGGTGAGTGGAACCAGCATATGGAGGAGTCTTGTCAAGGTTACGTGCCTACTTGGTCTGGCAATGAGGTGCTTACAGCTGAAAGTTGCCGATGGCAAGTTCCATTTGTTGATGGAAGGAGCTATAGGGGTGGTGGTCAATTAGCCCAACAGAGGGATCCAAGGGGAGCTGGTTTAGGGGTGGAATGCAACAGCTTTTCCAACATGACTCAGGGGCTCCTAGATAAGGCCAGCAATAAAAGATCAAGTAGTGAATTGTGCTCATACCCTTGGATGACTCCAGTTGGGTGTATGCACAAATCAAGCTTTTATTATCTGCAACAGAAGGACCATCTTGGTAAAGAGGCTTGTAGTAAATTGAATACCGGCCAGAATTTTAAGAAGGCACATGTCCTAAAGCATTGCAGTGATAAATTAGGTAGAGAGATGCTTTCCAATGCCTACACAAGTCCAGAAAACAAATCTCTTTCTTGTCAATCTCACCCAATGGACCAGCCTCATAGAACAGATGGTGCCAGTGGATTGAGCACTGACCATGAATATGACAAGACAATAGTTTTAACAGATTGCAGCAAGAGAGAAATTGGTGAAATAATTTCATGTGACCAAAGATCTCTAGTTGACTCTGCAAATAATCTTCTGTGTTGTCAATCTCACCACCAGGGTGAAATGACTGGTGCAAATGCAGTGAGTGTTGAGCAGGAATGTGACAAAGCCCTTAGCTCAACAGACTGCAGAAAGAAAGCCAGTAGCAAAATATCTTCATATGCATGCAGAACAGGGGTTGATTATGAGAAGTCTAGATCTCCTCAGCCTTACCTGAAGAATGAGCTTATTGAATTGTCAAGGGATGGCCAATTGGTCAATGGACAAGATTATAAGAGCCCACTTGGCTCAACTGATTGGAAGCCTTTTAAAAGGACCCATTGTGGCTTTTCTTCCGGATGTTTGAGGTTTATCCATCCTGGTACCTTAGAAAGCACTAGGAGTTCTGATTCCAGTGAAAGAAAAGATCCATCTTCTAGAGATGTTAAGTTACCTGTGCAGGATGCTGCAAAACTCGTGTCTGATGTTCCATCTGAAGGGTTACCTTCCAGGAAGCAGCGTCTTGGATGGGGTGACGGGTTGGCTAAGTATGAAAAAAAGAAAGCTGAAAGCCCATCAGGGAGTCTGTATCTTAGTTCTGTGAAACCCACTCAATCTGGCAAAAGTGTAGCAGATAAAATGCTTGTCCCTGCAATATTCTCAGATTGCTTACCTCCCACAACTCATTTTACATCTAAAGGTGTGAAACTTGGTGTCATTGTGTATCTTAATATTAAATTATTACTTATTTATTCAGTATGCTGATGTTTTATGAAGCTTACCAAATTTTCTGAGCAAATTGATAGCTCTATTTCCTTTCTTTCTAAGAACATTTTTATTTCAAATATTCATAAAACCCTGGGATGTGATCGAAAACTCAGTATTTAAAACCAAAGCACTTTCTCCTTTACCATATTGCTGCCTTATTTGAAGATTTTGACAAGCTTTAGATTGTAAGTAAATTATCAAACTGTTGAAAAAAAGATAACCATTTAATCCTTTCTATGAGGAAAAGAATTTAAACATTCTGTTTTTGACTTAGCCAAAAATGAATAAATGCCAGCCACAACACCACTTCTACTTCCCCCAAATGCGCACCCACCCCAACCCCACACACACACACACACAAATAAAAAAGAGAGGAATAAATGAATACAAAAGCTGTCCAACTTGGGCAGGGTATGAATCTTTAGGTTGTCATGTGTGGGTAGAATAATTCTGATTTTTTACAGCCTGGTTTTCTAGCTTTTTTGTAATTTTATGTACTGAACATGGTTGTGCTCTCTGATACATGTTACAAATTTCATCCTATTATTAACTTAGCTTCTAAATGAAGAGTTTCACATGATTTCCATGTTAAACCTACTATACTAATTTGCTAGCACTACAATAGTTAAAATATCACTTGCGTTCTGCTTTGTTTTCCCTATATTGTTCATTGGCTAAGTATCTCTTGGGATCTCCATCTAGGACTTCAAATATTGCCTAGGAACTTTACTAAGTTGATTGGTGTATTCAGTACAGATTATATGGACTTTTCCTAATTCCTGATAGACTTGTGATCTTTTGGTGATGCCTAAAAAGCACGGGTGATTGGTCTCTCCCTTCTTTCATATTGGTAGTTTCACTATCATTTATTGGGATGTCTCTCCCAGGAGAACATTCGTGGAAAGTAATGATAGGGTTCTTCTTGAAGGTCCTGCTTCTATGGCCTTCCATTTCCTGGTGTGAGATGATGAAAAGGAAGTCTTACCTTTTTTCCCCCCTGCCTTTTTAGATTGATAACGTTTTCTTCCACCCAATTGTGGAGATCGTGTTTCACCATTGTATCTATGATGGGCAAGGACTTTGCATCTGAAGTTTATAAGCACCTTGGTCCCTCAACTTTCAGTTTTATGTGCTTTTTACTAATTATCACCATTTAAAGAGGGCAAACACGTAATGGATAAAGTGAAAATTTATGCAGCAAACTGCATGACCTTCATAATTCAAGTCTTAAAGGAGGTAGCATAGATTTTAGTCCTAATTGTATTTTATTTCTTTGTTTTTTTCTGTTGCACTTCACATTCAGAAGCTCTTGTCCATGAACAGTTGTAAACAGCACTCTGTAGTTTCTCTTGGCATATATTTTCTGAAAATCGTATCTGTGCATTCTTTGGTTCTGAATCTCTTCTTTTTTAGAACAGATTCGGAGGAAAATTGTTGGACAACCCTAAGAGCATATAAAGGCTTCTCTAATTCAATAGGTGATTCAATATGTTGTGGTCTGCAGTTTGACAATCCCTGTTCTAGAGATGGTTCAGCTATTGAAAAATTGATCGGGTCTAAAGCCAATATCCTTAAAGAATTGGAGACAACTGTGTCTGAAATTGATTCATTGGAAAATGAGCTCAAGTCATATGTTGCTGGCGATGGAAATTCTCACATTGAAGAAACAAAGGAAATGTGCAAAGATATTGAGGACATGGTTGCTGATAATTTTTTTGCAGCTGCTTCCAAGTTAGTCAATCCATCCTCTGCAAGGAGTATACAGGTTGAGTATTTGAGGGTCATGGAATCTCCAGACCAGACAACAGAGGTGGGACAGATATGTGCAGCTGGTGCTCCTAGTGGAGAAAAGACAAATATGTCACTTTTCCATGTGGATGGCATTGGGGAAGAACGCAATAGTGATGATATTTACAAAGTTTCAAGTGGATATAGCAGCACAGAAAATGTCTTGTCTCATTCTATACTGTCATCTAACAAGCAAGCTGCAAAATGTGCATCTGAAGAGCTTAATAGTTTATTGTCGAAGGACTACTGGAGGGATCAGAATTCAATTTCTGGCATCTTTTCCTGCTGGCAAAATGATTTGTCTATTAAGGGAAAATTGATTGAACAAAAGAAGTTCAGGAAATTCAAGGAGATGGTCCTGACGATTAAGTTTAATTTCCTACATTTCCTTTGGAGGGAAGAATTGCTCTCCTCTTCAAGGGACAGCAAAAGGAAATCTCCAGAGAAGTTCAAATTAAGCATTCGAATAAGACATGGTGAATATCAGAAGTGGAGATCTTTCCTTCGATCTAGATTTCCCTCTCTTGGTAAGAACTTTTGCTTTAAGAAATTTACATTCGATTTTTTTTTTTTTTAATAAATCATTATTATTGTTTTGGCCAGTGAATCCTAATAAATTCTTTCTTTGTTCTAGTATTTAAATTTCTTGCTCACCGAAATCTATGGTTTGCTTATGTCTTGACCATTGTGTTTATGGTAAGTGTTTATATTGTGTACAATCTGCTGTGCATTCCCAAAGGCGAAGCTCCATTCTAAGGATTATGAACAAGCATTAACGTGTTTTTACAATTTTGGTCCAGGTGAAGACAAAATATCAGCCTAACTTTAGAGCTGAAGCGTATAGCTGATGATCCTCATCTTGTCCTTCATAAACTTTTCTCATCTTCATCTGGCCTGGAAGCCATGTTATGGCGTTATAAATTGGATCTTTGATTTCTATGTTTGCTTATCAAAATTGTGGTTGCAGTGACTTTTTTTAATGTTTTATATTGGAAATGAAATCGTTTTCTTTAATTAGCAAAATACTTGTTTCTTTCGATTGGACTCTTGTAGTTTTGCTGAAGTTAGGAATATGTTAAGTAAGAATCAATTTGTGTATATGCTGTTGATACTAGTTCTATTAGAAAAGATGATGTATTTCTTGCACTTTAAATCTATACGATATTGTCCCTTGGTAAACAACCAACCAATTGGCACCTATTAGACCAGTCATACTTACATTTCTAATGTAAACTTTTATTCAAGATAATGTTGTGGTTATGGTTGCCAGGTGATTAACCTGATTGGATTCCATCAAATATCTATTGTGAATAATTGTATTCTCTGAGGAAAATTGGTGCTGTCTTGTGTTAGTATTTAGAAATCAGAGCCGGTGTACCTTATTAATATCTATAGGGCTTTGGGAATTTTCCCGCATAGGGTCCTGGGTGGGTATGCTTTTATTCTATATTTTCCATGATTCCATCGTCATGTTATAATTCTCTCTGTTTTTTCTTAACTGTAGTGGACTTGACATCCGGAGCCAGTCAAGTTATAGGTAATACCAATTCATTTTTAGGAATGTCTCCTTTCTCAGATGAATGGAAAAGTAAAATATGATTTGCTTCCATTCTTATATTTCGTGAGTTTTAGCGTTTGTTAGAACTTCCTTTTTATATTTTTTGGGTGTGGCAAAAGAAAAATTTGACATCAATATCTTTATATAGGGATGGTTTGTTTCTGAATGTTAGATGACTGCATGAATTTTTTTTCCCCTTTTTCTCGTGTCTCTTTATGTCCTATTACAGTTTCCTCGCTAAATGCAGTTGACTTGGCATCTTGGATGTAGTCGTGTGATGCTGTGTGTTCATACAAGTCAATAATATTAGAGACGGTATTTCTAATCATACATATTTGATTTTATCTAGCAGGAAATTTGAGCATTGCACAACTTCAGGGCATAATTGATTATGCACATAATCTGACTCGGGAGTTCGACTTCAAGATTTGCAGAAAGACATTGCAAATGCCAGCATTGATCTTAGATAAGAAAGAGAAGACCGCATCAATGTTTATCTCTAGCAATGGTTTCGTAGAAGATCCTAGTGAGGTTGAGAGAGAGAGGACTGTGATCAACTTGTGGACCTTGGAAGAGAGAGAGATATTCTTTAATAAGTTTGCTATTTTTGGCAAGGATTTTAATAAAATTGCGTCCTTTCTCGTTCATAAGACAGCAGGAGACTGTGTCCAGTTCTATTACAAGCACCATAAATCCGACTGGTTTCAAAGTTCAATGGAAAAACTGGATTTCACAACACAATCAAAGGCAGTCTCTTCATGCAACAATCTGGTGATTCCCTTGAAAAAACGGAAACATCATGAAGCAGTCTCAGGGTTCATTGGTGCAGTTCCTCTATATGACGAAGATGGTGATGGGAAGAAGTCAGATTGCAAAGCTTCTGCTGGTCATGGTGAGGCATGTCAATCATTGAGCCTCAGAAAATGTGATCCAGGGAATAAAATGCATTTGGTGCCTGATGGCCAGGAAGAAGAGGAAGAAAACTCTCTGAGTGGGGGTTCTGAAGAGAGGGTCCATTTCAGCTGGACAGATGAGGAAAGGGCTCTATTAATAGAAGCTCTATCAACATATGGCAAGGATTTTGCTGTGATATCAGATTGTGTTGGAACAAAGTCCAGTGAGGAATGTATTATCTTTTTCAGCAAGGCAAGGAATTGCCTTGGGCTGGACCAAATAAATAATAACACAAGAGATGTGCAACCCTGTATAAATTATGGCTCCAATGGTGGCAGTGGTTCAGTGATTACATCTGCCAGTGTCTCTGAGATGAATTAGGACTCCATTATACGAGTGAATAGCAAAAAATTTGATGCTCTTAGAGCCATTAACTCACCTACCAACTTAAAATTGTCAGATGAAAAGAGTGTAGTTGAGCATTTGTCTGACTCAGTCTCTTCCAAGAATAGTGCAGCTTCAATTAACAATGCACAGACTGGAACTGTATGCTCAATTGACGTTATTGATTCAAAAGCAGACTCCATAGAGTCTTCTTCAACGTTCAGCTTTGCAAAAAATATGGGGCTTGCCATAGGTTCTCAAAATAAATTAGCACAATGGAGTGGCATACCTGTTGTGCACTCAAGCCGTTTGCAAGAAGAGCCCTATGGTACGGAAACTGTTGACCGAAATGGGGATTGGTTTGCTGCTCAATATTTTAGGATAGAAAGTTCAGGCAGCTCTGCTGTAGATACAAGTACATGCTCATTGCATACATCTGATACTGAAAGTAGCCATCAAGCTCCCAGGAACACTAGAGATTTTGAGAGGATTTCAGGTGTCACATTTCAGCAGGGGATTTATCCTGTGAGAGAAGAAAGTACTATGATTCAACATGTAGCAAAAGATGAAGATACATCATCTTTAAAGAGGGATCTAAGTATTGAGCATATGCCAGGACGTGGTTTTGTCCCTAAGAAGCATGCCTTGCAAAAGACTGATGCCCAAGAACTTGCAGATGTTGGAGGGTCGACTGATCCATTGACACTGCAGAGCTGGCCTATTAATAGGTGCAATACTATTTCTCCGATGGTAGAGCATCCGTCAGTACCAAAAGCCTTGCAAAAAGTACGTAGTTTCGTATATGAACTTATATGCACTGTGCATGTACAAGTAAAATGACTAAGGTTATTGTTTCTAATGATATCATGCAGGGTCTGGTATGCAGAAATGAGCCAGTTAGCTTCAAGCTCTTTGGGCACATATTGGCTTTACCACCACAACCATCTCAGCCAAAATTTGATCTGAACACCTTTGGGTATGATTTATCAGAAACTCAGCATCCTGTGCCTTGCAACAGTTCATCTGTCCTTGAATTTCATCAGAGGAACACTGGAATCAATCAAGAGAAGGACTACTGTCTGGATCTCCGGATTGGGTCTCTGCCAAGGTACGCCATGTCACCGGTGAAGAATGATGGATGAATTAATCACGAAATGACAACACTTCCCAGGATGGCCAACACAAATGGTCTTACAAATTATGGACTCTTCCAACAGAAGATGTACTAACTGTGGGACCCTGGTGGATTCTGGTCCGGTGGCAGCCATCAAAATGCTTCGCTCCCGGTTGTATTGTTTCAGGGGCCTGGAAGTTAAAAGAGTTGTAAGGAAGAGCAGCAAATAGCAGAAGCAAGCAATTATGGAAGATGATTTCTGGCTTAGGCTCATGGTAGAGTTTGTGTACATGCCTTTTCTTGATTATTCAATGGAAGAAAGACATGGCAAATGAAAGAATGATCTTACTTTTTCCTTTTCCCTTACAGAAAGGACTTAGATGATGTACTCAGTTTAAATAAATACTCCATCAATTTATATCTATATGCAATACATATTTGATAAGGTTTTTGGTGTTTGATAGTGCATTTCTTTATCTTTAGATACTGTGTATGTGATCACCAATGGACCGATGATTACTTGCAATTTGCATAACCCCATTTAAATCTTAAACCACAGAGAATGTGGCTTTCTTTTTCCAGATTCCTCCATTATACAGATCTGGTTTGCTATGTCAAGAATGAACCTGGCAGTTACTAATTTTAATATCAATGACATGCGTCCTTGTTAAATTTTAAATTATAATTGCTGCATCTGCAATTTAAGGTTGCCATGTGCTGGAGGAAGTTTCAGAAAAATAATTCAAGAGAGAAAAAGAAAGAAAGAAAATACAAGTTTCAATAAGGTTTTACTCTTGCATAGGGCTGTAAACGAGTCGAGTCGATACAGTACCAAACTCGAACTCGACTCAAATGAAAAACGAGTTTGAGCTTTGATTCTTAAGCTCAAACTCGACTTGATTTAATACTCAAAAAACTCAAATTCAACTCAATTAAGCTTGTTTATTCTTTTAAATATTGATTTAACTATAAAGAGTATTTAATATTCGATAAGCTCGAACTCAACTCGTCTCGATTTAATACTCATTTAAGCTCGATTAAGCTCGTGAGCTCACCGAACCAAGTATTTTAAAGCTTGAACTCGAACTCGAGCTCGAGCTCGAACTCGACTCGATTGTGCACAAATCGAATTTAAGCTTTCGCCAAGTCGAATTCGAATAATTCGCGAGCTGTCTCAACACACTTACAGTCTTGCTTGCATATCAGAGGCCATTCTCCTGACAAACTCCATTAAGAATAGTAAAGATGTAGGTGTCGATGCAAAAACTTAATTTGAAATCCTGCTCTAAAGAAAAGAGATAACAAACAAAAGCACAAATTATTCTAAATTGAGAATCTTAACAAGCAAAATACTCCACCAAAACTACTTGCTCTAGTGTCTCCATAAACTTGTGATACAGAGTGTTCTTTAGCCAGCTAACCATCTTGAATATCATATTTCTTCTTCGATATTTTTTGTCATAGAGAATGAAAATTTTAGAGATATCACTATGAAAACGCCATATATCATCTACATTTCGTATCTTACAGGTTATCAACTAACCTCAGCAGCAACATTTACTCCAGGCATAAAGCAGATACATAGTATATTCATGCAATTGCAAAATTTTCAAAACTTAAAAATGGTAAAATAGCAAAATTTCTCATACCCGTGAACTTGAAAATTTTGAAGTCCAAGCATGTCAACTTAAATCAGGCTCGTTGTCGTCTTAAATCAGGCTCTTTCCTTGGGTTATTTTGGTAAAGACTCCTTGCATTCATGACAATCATACAACCTGTCAATGGGAACATCATATTAACTGATGAATAAAGACAGTGAGTCACTGTCACCATTAAAATTTATTATTTTAACCATCATTAACATGGCATAATACAGTCATAGAGTTGGAAATTTAAGAGAAAATTCAGACATTTAAAATCAATAAATCCATGCCCATTGAAAAAAAAATGATGCTTGTCTGTCCATCAGCATCAAATATTAATCAATCAGTTATCTGACAAATATTATTTGGCTAACCACTTTGAAGCTGCAAAGATTTACCAGCATTGCATATCCCAGACTTAAATGTCTTGCAGATTGGGACTGAAACAACTTGGCAGAAACTAGTTGAAAGTCTGTACCAAACTTTGAAAGGGATGCACATCCTATCATGAAGCAAAAGCATAGATATTTGACAGCTAAAGAAAAACTTGTGTAATGCTGATTAATGATGCCCCCGTCAATTCGGTATCCAAATCAATAAATTAGCAGAGCTTTAGCAAATGTCCTTCAATTAGATGACGGATGAATTATCAACACGTCTAACCAGCATGCAGAAACCTCAAATTCCATGACTATTAAATAAACTAAGCAGAAGTTTTCTACTAATAACACCATAACATTCTGATAGGAATTGACTTGGAGGTCCTATTACGAGGTCGAGAGCTAGAGTATTACAAAATTTAGTGTTGAGATTGAAGCAAGATGAAGAGAAATTTATCCCAGCCTATGGATTGCATGTAGAGTAAAGCATGATTACTTGGAGTATAATATGCTGACATTAAAGAAAGAATAGGAAGAAGTAATGAAAACAGAGGAAGAATGCACTGGATTTATGCCGCGACAATATTAGAAATTCCATAAAATGGGAGTCGCTGTGCCCTAGAGTTCTTAGTCGAGCCCTCGACTATACCTGCAATAGTATCAGAGATTCCATATAATGGAAGTCGTTGCGTCCTAGAGCCCTTAGTCGAGCCCTCGACTATAACAGCTACTGAGTCTATTTGCTTGAAGAGTTAAGTCGAACTCTTGCACACCTTTAGTCAAGCCTTCAACCATACACTCGATAGAGTCTATTTGCTTGAAGAGTTGATTTAAGTGGACATTGCGATATTACTTACAATTATGATCTACAAGATTATAATACTCACGGATTTTCCAAGATACTTTACACGAGAATTAGAGTAACTCTTTAGATAGATTTCAATCTTTCTTTTATTAGCTACTTTGTTATTTTATCTTTAGATAGATATCAATCTTGTTTTATTAGTTATTTTCTTATTTTATCTTTTAAAACATCTTTCTTGTTTAAGATATCAAGTCGTGAGTATAAATAGGGGTTTCCTTGATATAAATAAACAAAGATTTATCAGTTCAATAAAATTCTCTCTTTGAGAAAACCCTAACTCTTATCAATCATCTTTAATTGTGGCAAGTCTTGCTCTTATCAATCTTTTGACTGTGGCAAGTCCAAACACCAGCTAGTGGTTGTGAGTAATATCAACTACTTGTTAGTGTTATATCCGTGTTTACTTTGTTGGTGCGTAATCTCTAGGGTAAGTAAAAGTTTGTTTTCTTTATCGCTTAAGATATCCTAGTGATTGTCCTCCTAGGCATGTCACATTCTACATGTCCCTTCTATTCCTCAATCATATGTTGTTCAATTGAAACCATATCAATTCCAACAAACATGTAGATATAAAGACCAAAGAGTTTAGTGTCTCAAAATCTTAACTGAAAAAGAGTCAAGCATTTAGCCAATCAAAGTGTTTGGCCCCTAAAATTGCTACAATTTACAAATATTTCTGTCTAAGGTTCATGTTACTTAGGTGACTTCACATGACAAGGCACCAATAAATTTACACATTTGTTCCCTCATTTTTATAATCAAATAGAATAGATTCAAGAAAGAAGCCAAAATACGGAATGAATTTTCTGAAAAGAATGTCATGGTCATGTGAAATGATTCCATTAAAAGACAATCAATATTCTCAACCAAAATTAACAACACGGGTGAATGATGAAACCAACTTGCAATTAAGAGATATAGAGCAAAAAAAACCAACACCAATAACAGAGTAAAGGTACTCCAATAAACCCACAAACCATCAATCTTATGTTCATTTTTAAGTTTTGACTTAATGCCTTGTTACCTAGGTAAACATCAAAACATGATTCGTAGATCTTTTCAATTGAGAATACAAATTATTCTTAGGAAAAGTTGGATCGCCACATTGAACCATTAGGAAATCTAAACTTTGAGAATACCTAGCAATAGGGTTAGGATCTTAGTACCTTATTAAATCAATGAAGTGAAACCTTGTATTAACACAACTATCAATAGATGGCTTGATCTGAAAATAGTCCAATACATCAAGTACAATACATATATTATATATATTTTTAGGGGGGTGGGGCGGGGTGTAGGGCAACCAATTACATGGTTTAATTGCTTCAATTTGTCTAACACAATTGAAAAGTTGGAAAAAATTACTATGTTTTTTAGTTTATCAAATGATTTGATCGATCTCACTTTTAGAGGTCCCCTTCTATATGCAGGAAAACAAAACATCAAATTAAGATTTGCAGCAATGGAATAAAGCAATGAAAATAGAGGCAAAGATCAGAGGTAAATGAAAGATTTTCAAGCCTCCATAGACTGTATGCAAATAAATGTGTTTCTTGACTTTTATAAAATAAGGACTCCTGTAATCAGAAGTGCTAATTGAAACTTTGATGGGAGAAGTGTTATGCCAGTTGATCAACAATTTAAAGACAATGTAGAGAACAGGGTATCACTTTTTTACCAGTCACAAAATGAGCACTTGACGTCTTCTTACTGCACAGAAGGGTCTCCTTGTAACCAATTCTCCTAATTCTTCCGGCACCTAAGAAATAATCCTCTAAATTATGCAAGGGTGATGAGCAGATAATGAAAACAATGAAAGAACCACTAGCATATAGCTTAGAGGAGCAGCGGCGGACATCACAAGGTAGGGCAAGCTGAAATTTTAATTGTAACAAAATGTAAATAAATAAGGAAAGCAAAAATAGGAAAGACATACCCCAATAGGTCGGCCCAGAGATAAAGGCCTAGGATATATCATGACATATTGCATGAGGTCCAAGGTTCGAAACTTGCTAGGACAGCCAAATGGAGTAACCGGCCTACATAGCGTATGCTATACTGAATTTGGTGCACAGATCTTGCAGGTGGTTCTTGTGCCCGGAGGTAACCAGCCTTACAGCTGTTGCCCCCTAAGGGATCAGCCCACTGTGCCCCTCTGTCATTAAAAAAAAAAAAAAACAAAAAAAGGAAAGACGTGCTGCACTTCAATCAAATGCTGAGTGCTTCATTTCAAATTAAATTTACAAAAAAACCTAAACAAACAAAAAAGGAAAGATATATGCTGCATAAAAACAAGAGAATTTTAACAAATGTATTGGCATTACCTTTCTTGATCAACAATTAAAAACCATAATTCTACATTCATACATCATCTTAAATTCCACATATAAATAAATAAAAAAACTAGAAGCTCTGAGAATCTGGACAATTTTCCATATTGATGAACAATTTTCCCAAAAAAACCCTCACCATGAAATACATTTGAATAATCAAACACCAAGATTTCAAGTCTTAAGTCTTATACATCTGTGTCAGGATACACAAAGACCGAATCTTTACAAGGATCCAGAAGTATATGAAAATCAAGCACCAAGTCAACCCTCTTCATTAGAACATCACAAGTAGCCATTCAATTACACACAAGATAAAAATATATCTGAATTCCATTAACATACTAATATATGCATACATAAATACATGTAAACAATAATCAGACACTCAAAACAAGCATTCAAATGGCAGAAATCAGAGAGATCATGATTAAAGATCGTGTTTTTAGGCGTATAATAACATAAATACACACACTTTGAAGAAACTGATTACTTAAGAGTTTACCGAAACCGGTAATTATAGAAACATTTAACAGGAAAATATTGTGGAGCATCGATCTTTACCTAAATTATGAAGAATTCGGACTTTGATTCATTGGGATGTAATTAAGTAAGGAGGCAAGAGATGAAGCTCTTTATTTAGTGATAAATACTTGGGAGCGAGCACAGAACATGAAACCTATTAGAGTGCACATTTGTTGTGGTGGTGTTTCCAGTCCTAGCTATCCTAATTCCACCGGACCTCTAGCTAGGGTGGCTTTAAAATAAAAGAAAAACAATTAAACCGAATCAATCCGTAACCAAATCAAACTAAATTAAAAATATAAATTATTTTAATAATTTAATTTAAAAATTTTTTAATTTGAACCAATTCGTAAATTTATGATTGGCTTGAAGAAATAAACTAAATCAATCCGTAAAATCAAACCAACCCGTTTCATAAAATATAATAATATTTTATTTAAAAGTCATATATGTTTTTATGGTTTTATTGAATATTTATTATTTATTAAACATTAATTTAAATTAACTTATTCATTTTTTAATTTATTTTTTATACTCATGATATATTTTTTATTAATGATGTACTTTTTTTTAATAGTTTTAATTTTCTAAAGTATGGACTTTATTTATTTAGCTATAACCTCTTATTATATATTAATTATTTAGTTTATCATTTTTATTCACTGATAACTTTTGCTGATAGATAATTTTTTTTAAACCAAATTATTCAGTAGATGATTGACTTAATGATTTTGTTAAAAATTATAAATTATGGCTTGCTATGTATCAGTTAGTGAATATGTTTTATTGGTGGATAACTGGTTTTACAGAGTAATATAATTTAAAGTATAATGTTTTATAAAGTATCTTGGTTGTTTGTAATATAAATTTTGTAAAGTAATATAAATATTTAAATATCCACATAAATTAAAAGATAAATATTTTAATTTAATCCATAATCTAAACCGAACCAAAATGTTATTTAATGGTTTGAAAAATTTATAATACAAACTAAACCGTTATTTAAGGGTTTGGTTCGGGATAAAAAAAATAACAAACTATAAATTATGGTTTGATTTGGTTTTAATGAAAACCGATCCAAGCTCACCCCTACTACTAGCCATGATTGTTTTTATAATTTGGCCAAAAAATAAGGTGATCTAAAAATTTCTATAAATTTTAGATCATATAGAAGAAGGAAAAAGATATATATTTTAATAAAAAAATTATAAAAATGTCACCAAGTGGAAAATAATCACAAAAATGGGCTTGTCAAATTAGTTTTTGTTTTTTTTTTTTTTGAAAAACGAGTTTGAGTTGTAATGAAATTGTTTTTTAAAGCGACAATATTAATAAAATTGCAATAAACTTGTCTTTTTAAGAAAAAAGATCATGTCTTAAATTGTTTTTTCAAGGGAAAAGTTTAGAAAAATTTCAACGAACTCATTTCTTAGTAATATTTTTATATTTTTTTATGAAAATATATTAATTTCTTTTTCCTTTAACCTTCATATTTATTATAAATTAGATCCATGGAAAAAAAAAGTATTTTCAAAATAAATCTTAAAGTTGTGCATTTAAAAAAAATAAAAAAAAAAGTCATTACTTTATCACACCTATAAAGGTGTCTTCAAATAAAATTTCATATCATTAATACACGAGTAATGAGTATGTGTTTTAAAGATGGGATTTCTTAGTAAAGTTAAAATACTTTTTTAACTAAGAATTTTAAGTGCAGTAAAATTACGTTATCAATTAAATTTTTAGATTTTTTTATAAATTTTCTTTGAAAATGTTCTTTTTTAATTTTCTTTTGTTAAAATGAAAGATATTTTTTGTTTCGTTCATCATTGTGTTATTATACTATTAAAGCAAAACCACCTCATTTGGTGTATTTAATGTAAATTTTTAATATAATGTTTTTAGCATATGGGCAAAAAATATTTTTCATATACCTGAAATAATGAAAATTAAATAGGGTTTGAATATAATTAAATAAGAGTTGAATAGACATAGTCTTTTCCTTTTTTTAATATATAGGTATAAAATATTTTTGAGATCCTTGAAATCATGAAATTAAATATGGTTTAAATAGAATTAAATAGGGTTGAATAGACATAGTCTTTTTCACGTAAATATATTTTGTATCCTTGAAATCATAAAATTAAATAGGATTTGAATAGAATTAAATAGAGGTTAAACAGACATAGTCTTTTCTTCTTTTAGCATATAAGCATAAAATATTCTTGATATCCCTAAAATCATGAAATTAAATAAGAGTTGAATATTTTCCTTTTTTTCCTAAGCATATATCTTTATATACCGATCTAAAGCTCTAATACCATATTTATGCATGGCAGTTACTCAGAAGTTACATATGCAAATACAATTGTAATTATGATTTGTAATTAATTTTTCAATTTCTTGGATTGTCTCTTTCAACCTGTCAAAACAATATATCCATTTAATTTATATATGTTGGATTGTTTTATTTGCATATGCAACGCAGGTGCATCATCTGCTTATAGTGATAAATTTTAATGGTGTATCTTTTGGCTCAACTTAAAAGCTTGTGTTACCTTTTCCGTGATCAATTTTAAAACACTTCGACGTTATTTATGTTTGGTTTTGATTTTAATGGCTTTTCAAGTCAAATTAACTTTTCTATTTGCAGAAACCTCAAATGAAAAATCAGACCAAACCAGAACATTTCAAGTCAGGCCTATCCTTATATCTTTTGGTTCGGTTTATGAAATAGCCATACATTTCCCAATTTATATATTTTTTAAATGTATTACTGAAATTATATATGATTTTGAAATGAGATATATGTGCAATGAATTTAATGTTATTATTTTATATATATTAATGTGTACATAGTGTAATAAACGTTTGTGTCTTTTATGAATTAATATGTATAGAATTATCAAAATAACTTTTGAATTGCTTAAGAAATTGTTGACTGAATTTTACAAAGTTTAAGTCTATTTTTCAAGCCCAAATGAAACTCAAATGCACTCCAAATTAAGCCTAAATTAAATATGCCTCAAAAGTCAAACATAGGATAAATTTGATTTCCAAATTTAATCAAATAAGGTCTCTTTTAGGCAGCCCCATTTTTTCATACGAATTTCCCACATTTCTTTTCTTTCTCTTTTCCTTTTTCTTCAAGTCATAAGCCATAAACCAAAAACAAAAATCAAGCTCTTGGAATCAACAATCTCACCAAGCCAAAGCCTTTTTATGTAAGTTAATGCAAACATAATCTCTTTGTTTTATTTCCTTTATTGTATCTTAGATGTAAAATCTAGGGTAGGATGAGTTAATGTTATTTGAGTTGATTGATTTTATGCATTGATATATGTTAGGTTATGCTTGATTATTGTGTGAGATTAATTAAGTGTTAGGGAAGTTGTAATAAGTGTTGGTGAGTAGTGAAGTTAAGTAGTTGAAGTGTGGAATTGAAGTGTAATTGGTGTTTGATGTTGTAGTTGGGTGTTTGATGATCAAAAGTGGAGTTTGTGATGTTTGAATAGTGTTTAGAACATATAACAAGTTTTAGGAAACTTAAGATGAGTTTAAAAAAAGATTGAAAGTGTAAAAGTTTACAAAATGTTGTAAAGAAAAACAAGGGAAGTAAAACATTTTCGAATAGCCTGTTTTTGAGTATACGCCGGTATCTGGTACTTCCACGCCATCGGCGTAGAGGCGGTGTTGAAGGTGACCAGAATCTATTTTCTTAAAGCCGCTTAAAACACTGCTGGCTTTCATAAGAAAAATTGGCTAGTGTTGATTTTTCAAATCGTACATCGACTATTAGGGTTCCAACACCGCCGGCATATAGGCGGTGTGGAATGCGAACAGAATCAAAATCTTTAACGCCGGGCTTAAAGCCAGACGTAGTATCCCACGCTGTCGACGTACATGGATACGCTACCGGTGTTAAGGGTATCCACAGGCATAGATCAACCCCATGGAGCTCTCGAAAGTTTTTGGAAATTTGGAGTTGTAGTCTACACTATCTCGAGGCCACCTACGTAGACTAAAGGCTGTCGGCGTATCCTTGAATGCTGCCAGTGATGGCAAGCGTTGAATTTTAGTACATTGTGCACTGGTTCAATTCCACCGGCGTTGAAGGCCGGCATGTCCCCTACAGTTTTTATTTTCAAAAACTTTCTTTAATATTTCCCAAAACTTCATATATGATCAATTGAATATTTGTTGAGTATTGTATGATATGATATGATGTTTAAATGCAATGTTATGACTTTGTAATTTATATAAATTTCATTGATTAATTATGTTTGGAATTAGTTAATTAATGCTTGAACTAAGTGAGAAATTCAATATTATCTTGTACAGTGATGGATCCTCGCTCGGCTAACCCCATTAGTTCTTAAGCCATCTCAGGTACACGGTAACTTACTTGTTTCTTTGTTTTGATAAGCATTATTTAAAGTTACTCTAAATTAAGAAATTTAATAATTGTTTGTTGAGTGTCTTTTATACCGTTGGATCTGGTTTGAAGAGCGATAACCCTGCTCAAATTAGAAGCATGGTAGTTTTAGGCGCTTAGACCACCCTTGTCATTTTGATATGACTTTCATAAGTGGATCGCCGAGTAATCGATGGGGAATTTGGTATTGGTATAACATTTGCTTATTCTTGAAAGGATGTAATATGATTTAATTCAATGTTTATGAGAACACTTGAATTAAGTGATATTATGGATCGAGTTAAGTAAAGTCAAAAAAAGTCTAGAAACCCTAAATGAGACTACTAAATCGTTATGGATAAATTTATCTAGGATGGTATGAGTATCCGAGCTACTTATATCAATCCCTAAGCGTCATGATCGTAACTCAGGTTCCCCTAGAAATCCCTGTTGCCCGGAGTTTGAATGCTCCCATGATGTATGACTAACTAAAGATTGAATAATAAATTATTGGTTGCTGCATTTTGCATTTAGCTTAAGCATGTGTGAATCACTTTGCATTTGTATTCGTTACTTGCGTATTGGGCCTTTTGGCTCATATTTTAACCATTTTAGGTGATGGATTCAACGAGTTTTACACGAGTATAGGGTATGGAACCGATTTCGAGGATTTTCTTGATGATTTGGAGGACTAGAGATAGAGACTTGATGGAATCCAAATTTTGTAATAGATTAATTATGATAGCTTTTGTAGTTGTATTTAAAGTTCTAGTTGGATTATATGTGTAATTTTATTAAGGCTTGTAAAAAGCATTTGGTTGTAATGTGTACATATATATATATATATACGTACTTAGCTATGTATGACTTGAGTTTATTTCTTTTGTGAAATATGTTAATGGTGTAGTATGTTCTGTTAAAAGTTTTGAAAAACTATGGTTTCTATTATATTAATTATGTGGAATTAGACAAACAATTCCTCAAACACCTCTTTTAGACAACCTTACATATAATCCTACAGGTTATATGTGGTTAGGGAATTGTTATTGTTTATTTTAATTATAGGGGTGATAGCGGGTCCTTATAGTTTAATTTGGCTTAATTCGATTCAAAATATTATAATATGTTATTACTCTAAATATCTATGATTTATTTGAAAATATATATCAAACTTTGTACATGTTGTTTTCTTTCTATGTAGTCAAATGTTATACTTTTATTGATTTGAAAAACTCTTATATTCATACATAATTATTTTATATATCTTATAATATGTGCAATTATAAATTATATCTGTATACAATTAAATATATTTAATATTATTACATGCAATCGGATCATATAAATATATTTGTTGTATGTTTCATGTGTGTTTAATCACTTTATCTTTGACAATGAATTTTTTATACTCCAAAACATTTATAAAAGAAAGAAAGAAAGAAATTTCTCTATGATTGTTACAACCATTGTTTTATGCATTTTTGAATTTTTTTTTAAAAGTGACAGCAAATTTTTGAGAAAATGGGTAATAATGAGTTTATCATCAAGCTTGATTTCTTTCATAAAATTAATGCATAAAAGATGTAATTTAACGCATCAAATAAGATAATTAACAATAACAATATAAAGTGTTGTAAATAAAGAAATTAACTCAAATTTAAAATAGAATTTGATTTTGAATGGAGGACTTCATACCACACTATATTAATCACCATAAAAATTCTCCCAATGAGCTACACACAAACACTATCACAACACCCGCACAAATCCACAAACAATTGATCTTTCAAGCAAACACAATACACTATCACACCTATGGCACAACTTTTACTCTCATAAAGACACAAAATCATACTACAAACTCTTCAATAGTACCTTACAAAGAGTTGTCAACTAAATTGTTAATGACATTACTCACTCTTTTCTCTCAAGATTATTTGCAATTCAAATTATGAAGACCAATATTATAAGTAATATGATTGTTTTACTCAATTAAAATTTCTATCCTTGATAATATTCTATGATCAATTTAGGTAAGTAAACCTATCAAAATAACAGTATAACAATATATAAGTTCAAGTATAATTCCAATAAAGGTCTTTCAAGTACTTGTGATTACTTTATCTCTAATATCTTAACCTAACAATAGAGCTATACTAATCAATTACTTAAAAATATTACTAAACTTATTAAAGTTATCAAAATACCAATCATAATCACAAGTCAAGATTATAACTTCAAAACAATCAACTACAAAACTACCAAGACAGTGAATCCCCACTAAATATTTCATGCAACCAATTAATTCTTCAATGATTTTTTTAGTTTTCTTGAATTGTGAAATTCCTAATTTAGATTAATATCTCTATTGAGATTACTAATCTCTAACCCCAGATTGATTAATTGGAATCTCTTTCTAATCAATAGCAACTTATCATTGCATTATTGGTCAAAGAATCCATTATTAGATCTCAACCACTCTCAAGCCTTAATCTAATCTTGAAGATTTATGTCATCCTATCTCTAGAACTCTTTTGATCTTAGCTTACTCTCATCCCTCTATACTTATCTCTCATATAGTGAAGTCACTTATTTATATAACAAAGGTCTCATACTCAAAAATCTTCTACTTTTCTTTTTTGGAAAAACCCTCTTTTCATCTCTATTATTCAACTCAAATAACATCTTGATCAAATTTTCATTATTGGATGTGGCTTTATAATAAATTTAATAATCAATTTAGCATGCGTAACCTATACAATTGTGTACTCTGAATAATGAAGATTTTCCTACGAGAAACACCTTCAATGTGACCCTGAGCACAACTTGTGTTCATGACTCGTGTTTAACACCGAATGCACAATTTTCTTCAATACAACCTTCAATACAAGTCATATACCAATTTGGGTACTCCAGAAATCCTATGTTGTTTTGAGAGCTACTCACACAACTTGTGTTAAAACCTGTGCACTCTGCACTTTCTCCAATTTCAATAATATATTTACCAAACTCGCTCCAACTTATTTAAATTTCTTTAAAATATTCACAAAAATATACAATAAAACTTAAAATGACCCTAAATAAGGATTTTCACATACTTCTCAATAAGGTAAGTGAAACAAGAGATTATTGCCTTTCTGATAATCTTAAATTACACCTTATAATTTGCCCCACAACCTCTATTTATAAGATCTTCAAGTCACTTGGTTGTTGGCATTTTTCTCCTAAAATTGCTTTTGCATTAAATGCTTCAAAAACTAGTTTTTTGTTGCCTATTATTCGGGCACCATTTTTCAATCATCAAACATAATCCAATTAATTTTGTTAAGCTTTGGTGATATTCCTAGGATGACTATCGCAAGGGTATCAAATAACGAAGGCTTAATGTAATCAATGGTACCTGAACTTTGACAACATATGCAATTAGGTACCTAAACTTTAAAATTGATCAATTTATTACTGAACTATGAATTGATCAATTTAGTATCTGAAATAACTTTTTGCATAACCACAGTGCCTCCATCAAGTTCTTGTACTAAATTGATCAATTTCAAATTTTTTTAGGAACTAAATTGATCAATTTCAAATTTTATGTATTAAATTGATCATTTTCATAGTCAAGAACCTACTGGCTTATTTTGTCAAAGTTTGAGTACCATTTGTGACATTATCTCAATAACAAATAAACAACTAATTAATAAAAAGCCCCAATATTGTGATGAAATTAGGATTTTAGGTTAATTAGGTAAAGAGAACTTTGCTTACTAGATATTACATACTAAAAAATGAAGATCTTAATAGCACACATGAACAATTGATGTTACGCATAAATAAGGTTAATGTCATAAATAGTACCTGAACTTTGAAACTGATCAATTTAATACTTAAACTTTGAACTTGATTAATTTAGTACTTGAAAATACTTTTTGTTCATACTAACAATACATCTGTTAAGTTCCTTTAGATACTAAATTAATTTATTTCAAGGTTTTTTAAGTATTAAATTGATTAATTTTAAAGTTTAGGAACTAATCAATCAATTTCAAACTAAGTTCAAGTATCATTCATGACATTATCCCCACATAAATATTCACTTGTGTTTGCACATGCCACAATCATTATGATCGATAAGAGTAAAGAACTAGCTAAACCAAGGAAACTTGATTGATAAGAGTCGGGTCTAAAGTAAAGGTTGTAAAAGAGTTTTCTTTAATATTGAAATTATTTTGAGTCAATTACATGAATAAGATTGAAGTCCCAAAAAGTTAATAAAATAAATAAATAATTAAAATAAAACAAACTTGCAAACTAAAAATATATGTGTGAAACCAGTTCTACATGACTATCAACATGGCTTATGTTCATGCTTGTGTACTTCGCATATGTGAAGAAAATTTGAAAAAGTGCTTCAACATGACCCTGAACATGGGTCATGTTTGTGACACATGTTGGATATAGAATCCACTTCCCTCCACTTTTTCAATTTAACACATCCTCGGTCACAAGTTGTATAATCGCTTATATTAACCGATTTTCCTTTACATTTGTGTTTGTTCCCAACACAAGTTGTGTTGAGATTTGCATAGACACATTTCACCAGACATTGAGCTTTCCAGTCCTTGAACATAGTTGCCCAACTTGTTTTCACCAAACACACACAATACAAACAAACTACAATCAGTATAAGTGCTTGTCATGCAATCCAAAACAAGAACTAACTTAGCTCCATTGGATTGCAATATATCATCAAGTAACTTTGATAAGTAAGATTTTGCAATCCTCTAACTTTTGCTTTGGTAATTAGACCGATAGTATGATTTCCATCATTTGAGTCTATAAATATTAAGTCATAACTTCACATTTGACATTAGAAGCTCTTAAAATTAGAGTGACCATGCCTTTTCTATATGTCCTTTTTAAAAAACATTTTTTAGTCTCTTTTTAAATTCTTTTAAATGCACAGATATTTATCAGTCAATGTACCAGGTGCATGTACAGTAATAAAATTTCGATGAGTACCGAGTCGTGTCCATAAGAGTGAGGACTAGCTATCAATTGTATTAGTTTTAATTATAGCTAGATAAATCAAGATTGTTTCGTTTTTGAATTTTCTTATATAAAACTAAACCACAAAGAAATAGGGATTTCTAACACCTATAATTGATTTAGGTTAGAGCCAATAGATTTGAACAATCAATCAAATATATGCTCTGACCAGAATATGCTTGTAAATTCAAATTGCTAATGGGTTTAGTTTTAAAGCAATCAAGCATCAGAAAACAACTTTGTTTTCCAAAGTAAGCAATTGTCCTAATTAACCAATCAATGTTCCATATTCCTAGGAAAGTGATCAATTGACTAATCTTTATAAATTTCCAAACCCTAATCGAATTGAAAATCCATATGTCTATGAGATTTCTAATCCAAATTAGGTAATCAAATAATCGATTAAAAGAGAATTTTCCAATTGCAATCCTAAATCATCATGGATTCCAGATTCAATCCAAAATACATGAATGGTGAATTAGCATCAACAACATGAACACAAACAATCATTCAATCAATAGCAGGGATCATCAATTGAATAATTTAGATCAACAGCTTAAAATCAAATTGAGGATAAAAGAAACAAGCTTTCAACACCATCCAAAATATGAATATAAGAAAAGAACAAAATCACCTTGTTAATGAAATCTTGTTCTTGAAGTCAAATTTAAATCATGTCTTCCACTTGATCTTAGTGTGGAATCCTCAATCAAAACAAAACAAAAAAATTCTAGTCTCTAAGGCCTAATTTAGATCTAAGAGCTAAGGAAAAAGAAGCTAATTTTGTGCCTAGGGTTTCCTTCTTTGTACAAATGATCAACAAGAGGAGTTTAAATATGAAAAGTTGCAGGGAAGATAAGCTGGCACTCAAGGCTGATAGCTTTCTTTTGTAAAATTGATTTCCGAGACCATTTTTGAATGTACACCGGCTTCAACACTGATGGCCTTGAATCTCCAGTAACCGGCATATATCGTAAAAATTATTTCTAAAGCAAGATAAATGACAGCCTTTAAGCGGTGTTGATGTACAGAAACTTCATGGCAATTTTCGAATTTAATCCAATTGAAATTTATCAAACTACATCATGAAATTTGTATATCTTTCTCTCCTCTTTCAATAGGATCTTGAATCATATCAAACAAAGCCTGGATGAGAGAAATATGTCGAATTTACTAAGACAATGTCGAGATGCAAATCTAGGTGATATTCTGCATTTGTAGTAACTTCAAGATGAGTTTTAACCTTCATTCTTTCATAATTAGCCAAAACTAAAAATTGGATGATTATAGATCTCTCTCTTATCTTTCCACAGAATTTTGAATCATGTTAAAATTATCTTAGATGAGAAAGATATCTGTAATTTACCAAACTTTGTCATTTTCTAAAACTTAGATGCCATCACTATAAGAGAAGCAATTCCACGACATATTTTGACCTTGATACATTCCGAATTTGTCCATAACCAAACATAAACATTGAATATCTCTCTCTTATCTTTCAATAGCATTTTAAATCATCTCAATAGGAGCTTGGACGACAGAGATATGTTGAATATACGACACATCACAAAAACTATCCTGATATGCTTGCATGGCCAGCCTACTTCTTGTTGTCTCCAATTTGGCATAAAACTTCTCCCAATTGCTTGTACTTGTAATATAAGTCCTTAAAAACCTAGAATATCAAATTAAGCATACTTAATTACCATTTCTTCATGATTTATATAGAATTAATGATAATTTAGCATGAATTATTCAATGAAAAGTGAGTATAAAATGACTCTACCTTAGAGAAACAACACAAGGCTATGAAACTTCAAATCTTAAGGATTAAGCAAGATTCAAACAAAGAACAATTCAAATGCTAGTCAAGAACAGTGAGCTTAATACATTAAGAATCCTTCACTTGTCACAAGTGTGCCATTAAGGCTATTTGTCTCTCCTCTTAGCCACTTCTTTACAAGTTATCATTTTAGGTGCTATCTACATGTTATTCCCTTGAGTTCACATGCAACACAAGATTTACATAATACATGTGATAACATCATCCAAAACTATGCATTTATTGAATATATAAAAATAGCATACCAAAAGGATCTTTTTTTTTTTAATTTTACTTTTGTTTCAACACCTACACTTTCAAAACTTTCACTTAAAGATCTAAGTTTAAATAAAGAATCAAAACATCATTTCCTCATTCTTCATCACAAGTGTTATTAGCTTCTATAATAATAAGAAGGGTGAATTATACTAGAAGGTCATAACATTTTGGGAGTAAGTTCACTTGAGGTCATAACATTTTGAGTGGTTCGTTTGAGATTACAATGTTTAGAGAAGTTAGCCAGTTGAGGTCACTATTGACATGTGTCAAAAGGAGAAAAAAATTAAAAGATCTATTACGTTGTGACATGTGTCAATGGTAACCTTAATTGGCCTATTTCCCTAGAAGTTGTGACATCAAATGAACTTAACCCCAAATATTGTGACTTTCCATTGTAATTTACCCACAATAATAATAAAGGGATATATACTGTGATGGAAAACCTAATCATAATAATTGGGTGTTAATTTTTTTTTTTTAATACCTATAATTATTTTCTTTTAATTTTGTTCATTTCACCGCTAGTCTGTCAACCACACTTAAACAAAGACTAACCGGGCTCTATATTGTTTCATTTTTGAAAATTTTAGTACCTGAAATAAAGATATAACTGAAAATACATGTGCTAAAGCAAATGTAAATATAAGGTTTGTAAGTCTCGCATGGCAAACAAAGAGGAGGGAGGGGGGATTGTTTTTTCAAAACTTTTTTTGTAAAAGCCAATTAAAAAGAACAGTTTTTATATTTTTGTTTCTTTTGATAATGGATACACATGATAGGCAGTATATAAATGACATAAATTACAGTGCCAAAAAGTAAAGAAGACAATGATTTATAGAGGTTTCTCCTTGTGAGTTAATCCTTTATTCGACCTCCACCGTTGGGGATCCAGTTGTTCCACTAATCCAATAGTAAAGAAGAATTACAAATACTAATAGCTCATACTCTATCTTTCTAGCCTGCCACTCGTTATGCACAAACTAGAAGACTTTTGTAATCAAACCTCTATGTTAATCATCGCTCAAAAAGTAAAGGAATAATTTGCGTACAATGAGAAAATATAAGTTCTCTAAATTAAGCTCGAAATCTAGAAAGAAATTTATACAGTAGATGATGCTAGTAGTGTCTATCTAAGTATCTGTATGTTTTCTCAGTAATCTTTTGTAGCACAAAAGAAACTTCAAAATATTGTTCTTATATCTACTCTTGAAACTTAAAAAGAGTTTATTATTTATTTTTTTTTTATTCCTCCTTCTTGAAAGAAAACTTCAAACGTTCACAAAATCTTCCAACGCCTTGTTTTTTGCACGAATAAGATTGATATCCCTATATTTGTGGGATTTGAAAATCTTATGTAAAAATCCAAACCTTTAAGTCATATATCTTGTTTCGCTTGAGATCTTTGGATATTCTTGATATTTATCTTTATTTGATTCTTCAACAACCTTACTTAGATAAACTTGAATTTGAGCAATTTGAACCTTAAAGGTATCCTATAACATCCGGTTGAAGTTTATCTGATCTTTATTCTATTTTTGCCATTGCTTCATTTAAATATTTGAGAGCTTCAAAATATTGAAGAAGATCGTTATCGGAAGGTTGAAAGAGTTCCACAAAATTCGGAAACAATTTGTTAAACATATCTTTATCCATTTCATAAGAACTTGTTTTAAAACTCGTAAGACATCTTGAAAGAAAAATCTTCATGGATTATTGTCCTCCTCATATGGAACGAATTAAGTGCATTACCCAAGTACACTCAAGGGCATTCATGGTTTAATTCAGTTCAGAGGGTTGAATCGAACCGAACCACATTCAAAATGATTCGGTTCAAACCCTTAATGAACCAAACCACTTTTAACGGTTCAGGTTTTAAATTGAACCGCTTCATATGCAGTTTGGTTTGATTTGGTTTGGTTCGAACTGTCATTAAAAGATAGATTTAGTTCCAATAAATATTATTAATGGTCATTTCAGTTCGCAGGAAAAAAAATGATTTTCAGATTGAGAAATGTCGCAAAAAATTAAAGTCACTTATCATTATATCATGTCATATATTTAAAAATTTCAAAGACATATGTTGTCCCATTTTAAAAATATTTTTCAATGCTAATTTGAAATAACATATATTTTTAATAAATCTATAATACTAACTAAGAAAATTATTCTTTTACATTAATTACACATTTACTTATAATATTCTTCCTTTATAATGTATTTAAAATTTTATCATACTATTTAATTTAAGGTTCTAAATTATCTTAGTATTAGTGATTGTAGATGTAGCAACCTAGTATAAAACTTGCTCTTGTAAATGTATCCCATGATAAGAATTTTGCATTTTATTGAATTAATATTAGAGCAATATAAGTCCTGATATAAATGCTTAAGAGTTATAGATAAATAAAATGAATCTTATTTATTTATTTATTTATTTCTTTTAATGTGAAGTGGTCCATTTAGGCTCTTCATGAACCAAATCATAAATTGAATCAAACTATAAAAGAACAGTATTTTGCGATTCATTTCAGTTTGATTCAGTTTAATGAATAGCTCTATACACTTAATAGTGGAGCTGGGGCTTCAAATAAATTCAACTTGTATTTTGGTGATCAATAAAAAATATTGAGCAAACATTTTGCGAACCAAAGTAACATTTATCCAACTATCTATTCAAGTTAATTATTGTCCTCCTTATGTAGAACCAATTAAGTGTATTCAAATACACTTAATTAGTCGAGTTGGGGATTCAAATAAATCCAACTTATATTTTGATGATCGATAAAAACTGTATGAGTAAATATACTGCGAACCAAAGTAACATCTATCTAATTGTCTATTCAAGTGGATTATTGTCATCCTTATGTGGAACGAATTATAAGTACATTACCCAAATACACTTAATTAGTGGAGCTGGGACTTCAAATAAATTCAACCTGTATTTTGATGATCGATAGAAAATGTATGAGTAAACATTCTACAAATGAAGTAACATACATCCAACTGTCTGTTTAAGTGTCTACTGATACGTCTATTTGACTATCTTACTAATTGTTTTCGTAAGTGTCTATAAATATGGATATTTTTGTTCTACACACTTAAAATAGATTCATTAGATATCTTATAACCTTTTTGTTTATCATCAAAACTCATTTAAGAGAACTCAACAAGGTTAAAAGGCAAACATGAAATTTCTCATACTATAAAAAAAAATGTAGTAATGTATAATGATGATATTGGTTAATGTTAGGACCATAAATGAGTCAAATCAAAGCCAACGGTATTGAGTTTAAACTTGAATAGAAATTTCAAAGTTCGAGCTTGAGTTTTACTTGAACTTTCAAGATTGAGCTTGACTCAAGTTGGATTGAGTCTAAAATTTTTAACTCAAGCCCAACTCAAAATGATGTAAAAAAAATTTAACTTAACTTAATTAAGCTTGTTTAGAATAAGATCATCTAATCTTTTTATTTTAATTTAATTGATACCAATATTCAAGTTTGATTTGGACTCATAATATTTAAACTATACTCAAGCATACAAGTTTATTAAATTAAATATTATGAAACTCTACTTAATAAATTACTTGTGTAATCTTCATCTAATTAAGCATTTTCGAATTGAATTTGAATAGTTTTCAAGTAAAACCCCGTGCACCCTAAGAGATAACGATGGGTATGTGAATACATATGGTTTATTAATATTACGGTTTTCGTTTAAAATAATGATGAGGATGATTGCTCCTCCTGTCAAAGTCGACTCACTAAAGTACATATTAGCATGATTGTCTTGGATATCCAGGTGTGGAAAGCATGACCCTCTTTCCATTTGATAAAAAATCTCATGCCACCACACATCAAGATATCTCAACCACTCAGCTTGCTCTAAGTCTGAACCACCAACGTGCGAGAATAGTGTATTTCCAAGTCGGAATTACAATAGTATCAACTTTAGGATGAGATTGAATCTAGACCTAAAAGACATATCATATCCTTCCAAATGACTAAAGAAAGAAAAAAGGAGAAAACCCTAGTAGATTTGCGTTAATCTTCCACTTGTATACGCTTTCATTAAGGGACACACGTTTTATTAGTATCATCCAATTCACAACATATTTATTTGGAATTTGAGTAAAAGGACAAGCATCTTGCCACGTGAAACATACCAAGAAGAAAAAATTATTTATACAGGGAAAAATAAAAAAAATTAAATTTTTCTAGCGTTGGGCTGTTGTGGTAGTTGACCAACTTCTTTTTTAATTAAACAATAAAAAACACTTTATTCCAGCAGCCATCTTTGATAATGAAGAGCCCAGCTACCCAAGTAAGACTAGGACTTCTATCATTTCCCATCACCTACACGTGTTGATCCCTTCAATTGCGCTAATAATTTTCAAGAGGAATGAGCTATGTGAAAACTTTAATTAGGCATTAATCATGAGATTAATATATTGATCTTGATGAGAAAAACAAAAGGTCTCTCACTTTCTCACTCTTATTCCTTCAATGGCCGAAGTAGACACTGGACTCCACAAACTCAAGACACAGCAAGGTTACATAGTATATATAATAGCAATACACAAAGAATTACACCCTCCCAGATCCGGGAACAAAGATATGAAACAACAGTGGAGAAATCAGCAGAACACATCAGCCGAAGAGGATGATCCCGCCACCTGAACGGGGAGTGGTTCCCACTCAATGGCATTTCCACAATGACTGCCTTTCACCTTAATCATCTCGAACTGGGTTGGACTTGACACCCCAATAGGATTCTCTGGCAAAGTCAGTTTTTTTGCTGCAATTGCCTTCATCCGGTACCGCTCGGCTCTAGACCCAATAACTTGTCCCAGTACAGATGCAGCAATAGTAAACGCCATAGCTGATTTTGGCATCAGGACAGATTTGCGAAGCACAGCTATAAATGGAACAGCAGCATGAACGGCGGCAAACCAGGAAACAGAAAATTTCTTTGTGTGCTCCCTCCATATACCTAAAGGAACGTTTGCTGCCATTCCTAAGACTCCAATTACAAGGACCTTTGCAGGCAACGGTTGAGGACGAAGATTTTTGGCAAATGCGGTCTTCGATATTGCTGCTCGAGCAGCAACAATTGCAGGTGGACACCTGAGCTTCATCCCAGGAGGAGGCTGTAGAACCTTTGCAACAAGGGGCAACACTCCACTCACCGCCCTGTATGATTTAGCAATTGGACAGTTCCCCGTTTGCAGCCATTCATTGCTCAAGGCCTCGTGATTTGAATTTCCCTAAGTAATAAAATAAAACTATGAAATTAAGATAAAAAATAAAATTCAATTGAGTGCAATGCCAAACTACCCATAACAAAATGAAATAATTTCACAATGCTCTCAACATAGCAAGCAAAAAGCAAAGGTAGCAAAGAGACGTTTCAAAAGTCCATGAAGAGCATTGGCTTGACCAAACTAAAGGAAAATGGACAAACAACAACATAGAAGGTCGCCAATTATGTACCTGCGAAGAAGAGTCTTTCTTGGATGAGTTGGATTTCCGTTGCTGCTTCTTCCAACTCTCCGAGAATGAATCAAAGCTGAAAGGGCCCCCAGGTCCAAACGAAGAGAGGCTAATTGTGGCTGCCTTTGCTGCCAACGGGTTAAACTTTAGAGGAGCCGGTGCCTTCTCAACCATCTCAACCTGAGGGAATGATCTTTCTGACAGAGGGACAACCCCATCACGCCCATGAAAAAGTCGAAATGCCATCTCAAAATTTGGGCCATCTTCAAAAATAGGACCTTTGGCTCCACGGACCTGGAATGATGAATAATATCAGTCAATAGGCATTTAGCCTTTAGCTAGCTACCAGAGATGCAGACCTGACAGCAAACCTTCCCACATATTATTGAATGAAAGAACATGCAATGACATGTAAGAGACCTAGAAAAATCAGAAACTTGCAAGGACACGTTACAAAATACAGGACAGCAATTTAAAAGCAATTATATATGAGCAAGTAGTTAAAACTTACTGGCATTGCAAAAGGCACGCTTGAGGCAAAGGAAAAATTAGTAGGTTCATTAATGTTCCTCAAAAATGGACACTTTAGCATGTCCAGACTAGAGGTAATGAATTGTCATTCCTGCAGAAAAAATCCATCTTTCTATGCTGAAACAATTCACCTGCACATATTTAATAAATATAAAAATTAAAAAAAGAAGAAAACAAAGACCATGCCACTGTTACTGGTTATTTTACCAAATCTATTACAAAGCATAAAAGCAAAAAAACACGAATAAGTTTAATTATGCAATAGCAAATAAGATAATCATTGAGCCAGGGAAGAAAGCTCTAAAGCAAAAATCTTAACCAAATATGATTTAGTATGTAAGGTCAATGAACTCAGGATTCAGGAGATAAATGTATAATCTAATGTTATCAGCATAATGAAGTCTCAAAATTTCCCATATCTAGAACCAACAAAAATTTGCAGGTAAAAACAAGAAAAAGAAGAAGCCACACGCTAGAGAGAGTTGACCACATGCCCCATTTTTTAATTTTGTCAAGAGTAACTCTTCAATTAAGATAGAAACCAATCCAAATCCACATATCATAAAGTCATAAAAATTTCTCATAAGATCATTGTAAAACATAGAAGCAAACCAAGAAGAGTCATTAGTGCTTAAAAGCAATCCTGATCAAACTATACCAACAACAATAAAATCCGCACTTTATTCTCCAATAACCCATCAAGACAAGTACCAATCCATCAACTGAACAAACAAGTGTGTTTTTCACCAAACAGAAAGGTCACGAAAAAAACCTTAACATTTGCAATCAAGTTGGAACCCAAACCAGCTCAACAACCCCTTCTGCCCAATAACCAATAAAAAAAAACTACAAATTCACAAACTGAAAAGACCATGCTTTATTCTCCACAAAAATTTCACAAACGAAACCTAAACTTTCCAACCTAAACGAAATCGAAAACAGCTCCAGAATCATTTAATCCACTCCAATTATCGATCTAAATAATAATTTATCAAACCGCATGTTTGACTTCTTCAACACAACCGAATCACGACCAAATAAACTCCTAAATCTCCGGTGGATAGATAATCAGAGACAAAATCCCCAACTTACATTAAAAAATGATAAAAACAACTCAACGTTTCGGATCACGCATCGAAACCCTTGGTCTAATGCAAAACTCAATACGTCGTCAGAGCTACATTAGCAAAAACCGCAATAATACAGCAAAGAAAACCTAAATCTAGATTAACTTCGAATAAAAACCTAACAACAAGCAATCTTACGAACAAAACAATAAATTTCACAACACGAAATTGATAACAGAGCAACAAAGTTGAGTGATGATATACTGTAAGTAACCTCAATTGCAAATTTCAGAAACTAAAACGTACCTTCACAAGATCAATGAATGTCCAGAGAGAGAGAGAGTTAGGTGAGAGAGGAATACGGAGTTGGAAAAAAGAGAGAAAGGGGAGGAAGAGAGAGATACTTTGTTTGTTTGGTTGGGGAGTTGAGAGCAGAGTTTGTAATTAGAACGACGCCGTGACAAGCACACGCCTTATTTCACCACGCGCCTTGTTTGACAAAGCAAATCTGGAATTGATTTGGATTTTTTTTTTTTTTGGCCTTATTTATGGAATATAAAAATAAGATAAGAAGTTTATTGGAAAATATTATTTTCTTTTCTATTATAGATTTGGGATATGTTTTAACATTTCATAGTGCCATACCTGCTTCTATAATTTAGTGTTGGATTTGTAACTTTATTTTCTCATTCCTAGCAATAAATTATTACGGAGCGTAATTTACGTAATAAGCCTTTTTTTTTTCAATTATTAGACATATTATGTATAATTATTAAAAGCGAAAAAGTTATCTATCTCAATAAATTATATTTAGACTTAACTGTGAGGAAAAATTCTATAGTTCCTTTTTTAAGGGCTTATCAATTATATAACTACTCATAATTATAGCTATCATAATCACATTATTGAAACAATTAATATATTAATTACTATATTTATTTTAATTTTTAAATAATTATAAGACATAAAAGGATTTACAGATTGTTAGTTAATATTTTTTTTTAATAAATTTTAAGGAATGAAGCTAATATATACCAGTAACATTAGTTAAAACATAAAATTGATGAGTTCATTTTGAAACTTTTTTTATTGATGGACCTTCCAGTGAAAATTTATATTATAATTAATATATTAAGTATTTCATTTATATGGCAACAATTGAGTATAAATCTAAAGAATGATATAATTTTTCAAATAACCTGATTTGTTATGTAGAAGATCCAAAGAAACTTAATTTGCAATGCAATGCAATGCAAAAGATAGGGTATATTAATTAAAGTGAGGTGTGACATTGCTGTGATATTGTCAAGATGAGTCGTAAGATTCACAATACTCTTCGCCTCCTCGTACTTGTAGTAATGTTGAATTTAACAAATGTGGAAACTCAATTTAATGAGATGTGCTCAATTGTTTTTATCATATAATTTAATGAAATGAATTTTTTTTTTTCACCATTAGAACAGAAAAGGAGATTCGAACGAAACCTCTTACTTAAGAGACCAAGGAAATGCTAATAGATTATAATAGCATAGATGATGAAATTAATTTTAATAATTAGATTTTGTCAAATTAATTATTATAAGTATATCAAAACTCAAAAAGCCATATAACATCAATTTTTAACCGAATGTTTGATGAATGATGGTGGTCAAGTACTCAATCAATTTAAAACAAATTACCAAACATTCCTTCAAAGTTTTGAGGATTCAAAACGAAAATGCTAAAGCGGCAATAGTCTAGTAGTATGAATACCCATTTTTGATAGGGTAGGACCTAATTTAATTTCCCTCCCTAAGTTATATATTGCAAAATATTTTAATAAAATAAATAAATAAAAATAAAGAACTTGCAAAAAGAGGAAAAAAAAAAACAACCTTAGTGTTTAATTTATTAGTTTTCTTTTCTTTTTTTTCTTTTTTGGAAAATTTAACATGATTTTTACTTGGCCCAAATGTTTATATATTAATATTGCTAATGTCTAATAATATTCAGACATTTACAACCTCAGGCAATGAGATAAATGTCTAACAACATTCACACTCTCGAAATTTTCTTTTTGTTGTCATTAAAAAGGAAAAAAGAAAAAGAAAATATAGATACAAACAATGAGACAGATGGGTTTGGTTTTGCATTGTTGGATGCAGTTAGGGTTTGGTATGTAGTAATCTTTAGTACCAAGAATAGTCAGAGCCGCAATTTTTAATTATTTTATCGGGATTTATGGCCTGAAATTGGACCGTGTTCAATTTTTAATTATTTTATCGGGATTTATGGCCTGAAATTGGACCGTGCCCACAACACGCTTGAGAACACACCTTTCGGGTTCCCAGTACCATGGGGCCATAAATGCCGCAAGACATTTTAGACTTGGAAGGTATTAGGTATGAAATTCAATGTAAGGTTCTTTTGACTTTTATTTTCACTTTCTTTTAGTACATTGTTTTGTTTTATTTCCATTAAAATCCCCAATCTCTTATAAAATAAAGTTGAAAAAGAAAAACAATAACTATTAAAAAAAAGAAGAAGAAGAAGATAAAAACATGATGCATGTTTTATGTTTATGAAAATTCAAGATTTATACCTTTTGTAATAAAAAAATGACTTTTAGGTATGTTTAGATTGTCTAATTTTTTTCTTTATCTTATTTGTATATGATATGCATCCATATATTACATGTATCTAATTTGTTTGATCTATTTATGGGTAAAAATATTTGTTTTTTCTATTTGTCTGTTTTTAGCAAACGATCTATTTGAAAATGATAAAAACAAGATTGAAAAAACAACACGAAAACAACCCTATTTTGTTATTATATATTACTATTAACAAGGAGGCATGTTTTAATTGATAATTGGTTTATAGTAAATAATTAAAAATTATTAAATAAATCCAATTAAGTAAAATATTAAAGGATTTTGATAGCACCCGAATCAGACCCTGTTCAAGCATTTCTTTGATTTGCTTCTCAATCTCTCCTTTTTGAAAGTGTGGATAACGATAAGGTTTAACATTCATGGTAGAGACATCCTCTTGTAAAATGATCTTGTGTTGAATATCGTGTAGTGGCGACAATAATGACAGTGTCTCAAAAATATGAGGAAATTTGCCCAAAACACTTGTAATAAGTGGATTGGTGGTGAATTCCTGTGAAGAATCACCTGTCTGAGCTACTAATTAAAAACAAGTGGCCACTGAATGCGTACTAACAAGCATGCGAAGTTGGTGATGAGAAATCTATCCCACAGAATTTGTCTGATCCCCACTAAAGCAACAGACTGACCCTGGTGCAAAATTGGATATTTAATTCAGAATAGTCAATTGTGATGGGTCCTAGTTCCTGTAACCATTGTACACCCAGGACTAGCTCAGCACCCTGAATTGGTAAGACATAAAAAGAAGCAATAAAAGTAATGCCTTGAATTTGCACAAGAATGTTTTTGCAAATCCCATCACATTGTAGCTTTTCTCCATTGCCTATCATCACTGAAAATTGAGAAGCTTTCTGAACTGTCAAACCCAAATACCGAGCCACACGACTTTGAATAAAGTTGTGGATGCTATCGGAATCCACCAAGACTGATATATTTGAATTATGTACAGTTCCTTGAAATCTAAGGGTTTTTGGAACATCTTCTCCATTTAAAGGATGATAACTAATCGTGCATGATGTATCCTCAATCATGTCTGTTTCCAAAACCTCCGCACTCTTAGGTATGTCCTTTGTATCCTCAGACTCATGAATAGACAGTAAGACCAAAAAGTTAGCCTTGCACTTGTGATTTTTATGGAATTTTTCATCACAGTTAAAACATAATCCTTTTTCATGCCTTACTTGCATTTCTTCAAGGCTTAAACATTTGATAGGCAAAGAAGTTTTACTTGTAGTAACCGAAGTAGAAGGAGAAAATTGGGGTTTTGAAAACTGTAATGGCGAAGTTGGAACAATAGCAGTAGAGTTATAGGGTTTATATGTCTATACTAATCATTTATTTTATCCTCATGTAAACGTGCAAGCCAAATAGCATCCATCATGTTTTTAGGCCGTGATATTTGTACTTCTCTCCTAATTGCAGGTTTTAACCCAGAAATGAAACAACTGAGGAGAAAAGATTCAAAAAGACCAACAGTACGATTAGAAAGTGATTCAAACTGAGATTGATAATGAGCCACCGTGGACATCTACACTAACTTGGATGGAATTCCCTGAACATCCTCATATGCAGATGGTCCAAAACGATTGGTTAAAGCTTCCACAAACTTTGTCAAAGAAGTCAGCTGTTTGTTAACATGCATCCACTTACACCATTGAAGAGCGTCCCCTTCCAAAGCGAAAGATGAAATGGTAAACCTCTGCTCCTCCTTAATACCATGAAATTCAAAAAATTGTTCAACTACGAACATGCATCCCAACACATCAGACCCCGAAAATTTAGGAATTTCCAACTTGATTCCCTTAAGCAATGAATCTGCATTGCTATTTAACCCTGAAGATGATGAATCATTGTTGGTTTGATCATTATGAATAGAAGTGGAATGATTCTAATTCAATTCCAATTTATCAATACGAGAACACAAACTGCTAATATTGTCTTGAATAGCTAGTAAAGTAGTCTTCAAGAAATCCATGTCTACTGTTGAAGTCTATGATCTTATTTCAGGCGCCATGAATGAGGAAGATAGAAGAATCAAAGAAAACGAGAGCACCCGAATACCAATGAGGCCCACAACAGGCCCGGCCTCTACTGTAGAATATCCTTAAGAAGAATTAGGGTTCCTTCACTCGTCACTCACTCTCGTGTTTGCTATCCTCGCCTCTCACTCTCGTGTTTGCTATCTTTCAAAATAGAAACCCTAAGTTCTCTTACTCTCTCTTTCGTTCTAATCTCTCACGAAGAAAAAGCAAGGAAACTAACTAATATTTTTGTTTGGTGATATAGGTAAAGAGGGTAGCCTATTCGAGTCGGCAAGATTCCAAAAGATACTTTTAAAATTAGGGTTTCATGTCCCCTTCTGTTATATTTGCTTTCTATTTATAATGTTTGTTACACCATGAATCTGAGTTAGCAAAGTGTATTCTAACTAACTATCTGATGTGTACACTTTGTATATGCATGTTATGAAAATCTGTTACACTCGATTATACTTCTGTACTTCCAACTCCTACTAAGTTGCGTAGTCTTCAAATCTTATTGGTCTCTGCTTAGATTTTGTTGACATTGGTCTACTTGAAGACCCATGTAATGTTTGGGTCATATCAAATTTCAACTTTTTTTTTCAAATAACCTTTTTTTTGTTTTTATTCTCTCTCTCTCTTTCTCTTCTCTCTCTCTTAAGTTCCTATAATTTGTAACTTTTTATATTATTTAATTTATTTATTTATAATACCTTTTATTGTTAATTAATTAAAGGGACCATTAGAGTTTCAATGAAATTTTTGAAACATTTCTTACATTAGTTAAGTAATTAGGCTAACTTATAGCTATCTAGTGGAGGTGAATTTATTCATATTTACTATATATTGCCCTTCCTTCTTTTTTGTTTGTTCCAAGCTATTCAATTTGTAAAGTAGACAAATGACTTTAGTTTTTAAATTTCGCATTTAGGGAGGATTCTAATAATTTTAATCCATCTTCAATTTTTTTTCTTTGCCATTATAATGGGGTAGGAAAATTGAATCTAATACCTCATACTTGCGAAGTTAAAAGAAATCACATTAGACTATAAAGGCTATTTAAAACTGAGCATAAGGGCAGTGGCTGCGGGTTGACTCATTTACTCACTCAAAAAAGCGAGCCGCAGCCAATTTTTTTGGCCCATTTAAATGCGAGCCAAATTGGCCCAGCCCGTTTTAACCCTAGGCTAGGAGTTAAAAAAAAAGAGAGGAAAAATGTAAGAAGAAGAATAATACAATAACATATTTGTGATTGTTTAGGATACAATATGGAAGAAAATAGATCAATACATGAATCATATGCATTATAACATTTTTTAAGTATATATTTATTAATTTAAACATAATATGATATCTAATAAATTATTTAAAAAACTTGTTTTCATTTATGAGTAACCAAAATGGTAACAAAATTAATTTTTAATATATATAAAACATTAAAATATTTAAATACTCTAATTTTTACATAAACTAACATAAAAAATAACAAAAATTAAATAATTCATTTGGCCCGTAGGCCAACCCATTTAGCCCACAAGCTGGGCCCGGGCTAAAAAATTTTGGCCCATTTAAAAGCTGGCCAAAATGGTTCTGTCCAGCCCACCATTGCCCACCTCTAAGGCTATTGGCTACACCATCTTCATTGATTTCCACTATTTTCTCTTTAAAAGTAGACAGAAAAAATAGAATTAAGAATAAAAATATTTTCTTTAAGGATTAATTACAAAAACATAACATGTGTTTTAGTCAATTTACAAATATATGACTTATATTGATTTTTTTAATAAATAGGTGACTCGAGTTTTCAAAAGCATCATTATAATTAATTACTATTAGAAGGATATGTGTTGGAGTCCTATTGATCTAAAAATATTACTAAATAAAATTAAATAAATAAAATTTAAAAAATTATTTTTAAAAAAATGAGAAAATTGAAAAATATGTATAATTAATTTTTATAATCAATAAAATATGTCATTCTAAAATTATTAAATAATATTTATCTTTTTAAATAAAATTTGGATCACCTATTTATAAAAAAAATACAAATAATATATTTATAAATTAATTAAAATATAAATTATGTTTTTGTAATTAACTCTTTCTTTCATTTATCCTAGTTTCTATAATTTTCTACTTTCATTCTGATTATTTAAACACAACATCGTCAATGATTTCCTTCCACCGTGTAGCACTTCTTTAATGTTTCGTTAATTCCAATGTCGAGACTGCAAAGTACCAACGATTTTGCAGATATGCACGATTTTCAGAATTAAATATGTATAGTAATTAGTATTACTAATTTGTAAGGTGTGAGTAAGCGGAGTTCCCAACTCCCATATAATATTTACTTCTCAATTTGTTTCTACCCACTCACTTGCTCAAACTTTTCTTTCCTTGGATCAGATAGCAAATATTGTATGCAAGTTTTCATTATATTTTACCCAAATATTTCATACCAATATCTATCTCACTAGATTATATGATGACTTAGGCAAAATTTTACCGTCTATTTTTTTTAAAGGGCCTAATTGCTTATATTCATACCAATTATGATAAAATCAGTAAAATAATTAATGCCTTAAATACTATATATGTTTTAAAAGTCCAATAATCATTGGATGCGTAGAACGTTAATATTTTTTTCTTTTAATTTTTTAAGGATTGAAGCAAATATCATATCACCAACATTACTTAAAAAAAAAAAAAATTGATGAGTAAGTTTTTTCCATCTTCCTATAATTAGGAAATGAACTTAGTTTTGGTATGCAAAAGATCCAAAAGATACTTAATTTGCAATGCAAAAGATCCTAAAGATGTATGTTGTGACTATTGAGGGATAGTAATTAAAGTCTACTATGATTTTGCAGATCCTAAATGAGTCGAGTTATTTACAAGTTATTCAAGTTTTGCTCGATTTACATTTGGCTCAACTGGGTTCGTTTAACTAAATAAGTTGAGCTTGGACTTTTATGATAAATACTGGTAATGTTTTATAATTTATAGACATTTACAAATTAAAATTTATAGACATTTATACCCTGGATAAATATCTAACAACATTCACAGACACGAAATTTTCTTTTTATTGTCATTAAAAAATAAAAGAATATATATATACACAGTAATCTTTGGTGCTAAGGGTGGTCAAAGCCGCAATTTTTTATTGTTTTTTGAGCTCGACCTCACAAAAAGCAGTGGAAAAGTTGTGTTTCGGTATGGTGAAAATCGAACAAAAATGTTAAAAACGAGATGAAAGCAGTGGAAAATTTTCTGCTTCCTTTTCTCTTCATAATTATGTGAAAATTGATGAAAAATATAAACATCGTGAAATTCCCTTTCTCTTCTTGTTAAATAAAAAATTAAAATATCAAATATAAAATAAATATTCTACTTATTTCCATTTTTCCACAAATTCATTTTATTTTTTGTTTTCTTTTCGCCATTTTCCATTATTCCCACTTTTGAAAAGTTAGGAGACACACCATTAATGTTCATTGCCTGAAATGGGACCGTGCCCACAGCACGCTTACGTGCACAACTTTCGGGTTTCAACACCGCAAGGCCATAAATGCTGTAAGACATTAGACGCGGGAGGTATTAGGTATGAACTATGAAGTTCAAACTACTGGATTCTTTTGACTGTTATTTCCACTCTCCTTAAAAATAGCTATTCATTTGTTTTATTTCCAGTAAAACCCCCAGTCTCTTATAATATAAAGTTGGAAAGGAAAAAAAAAACAATAAATATGAAAAAATTGAAAAAAAACTTGATACATCATACATGTTTTGTTTTTATGTAAATTCACGATCAGTATTTTGCTTTTTTAATGAACGTATGAGGTATGAGTCAATTTATAATTGGTTTATAATAATCAATTAAAAATATTATTAAATAAATTCATTTAAATAATATAATACAGGAATTTAAGAATTGCATGAAATTGCCCTTTTTGTTTTACAAGATTTTCCTGGTTCTGCCTCGTGGGCCTTTTGCTTTACTTATTTTAGAAGTTAGACCAAAATAAGAGAGAGAATTACAAAAAAATTTAAAAGTAATATCAAATATATAATTATTGATATTTAAACAATTTCATATAAATAGTAAAATTTATTATCTATTCATAATATTTAATATGTTATTATTAACAATACAAATAAATATAACTTAGAAACATATATAATTTAGTTTATACAAACTTCTCCTAAAAGAAAAATCCCTTTCCTTAATAATATAAGATTATTTTATTATTGTGATTTTCTTTTTATTCTTTAGAGTGTTTTATAATCTCATATTAGAAACTACAATTGATATTGGATGTTTTATATATAAATAAAAGCACATCCTAGACAAATTTAAAAAAATGGTTAAATAATTTAACATTTTTAGACTCAATTATTATTTTAAGTTTACAATTTATTATATTACAAACTAAAATTCATTTATCTTTTATTTTTAATTATAAAAAAGACGATTTCATAACTCCATAAGAGACGTTCATGTTTTGGTTTCTCAATTTCAAGACGTAGTACCTGTGGTTCCAATATAGTTCAATTTTAGAATCATGATGATGTCAACTAAGGTTGCTTGATGCGGTTTCAACATTTTCCAATTTACCTCTTTTTTATTTTTAATATTCTTTCTCTCTCTCTCTTTTAAGTTTCTATAATTTTGTGATTTGTTTATGTTATCTAATTAATTTATATAATATCCTTTTATTTTTAATTAATCAAAGGGGCAGGACCGTCAGAGTCTCAATAAAGGTTTCGAAAAGTTCTTTCATAAGTTAAATAATTAGGCTAACTTATAGCTATCTAGTAGAGGCAAATTCACTAAGTATTGACTATTAACAATATATTGTCCTCCCTTCTTTTTTGTTTGTTCCAAGCTATTCAATTTGTAAATTAGGGCATTAAAAAATTATAAAGAATGTTCATAAGTATCCTATAGAGGAATTATGAGATAATCGTTGTGTTCGGCAATTTTAAGAATAATAGAAATCAATAGGAGTGGCGAAAAGGAAAAGAATCTAAAAGACATGGAGTTTTTATTTGTTGTTAGGATTAATAGGATAGAAATAGAAGAAAATAGGAAGAAAAATTTCTTGTCCATGTTACTTGGTTAAAGATAATAAAAAAAAAATGGAGAGGAATGATTTTACCTTTCTAGTTTTGCATTTATAGGAAATTCTAATAATTTTACTCCAATTCCATTCATTTGCACTATTTTCTTTTTAAAAGTAGATGAATACATAATAAAATTATCAGTCCGTTCGCTTCACCATATTGAATAAGAAAAAAATTAAATTCTAATTCAATAATTTAATGGTTATTACGATATTCACTTGGTGTAAAAATAAAATAAATAATTATTGGAGTAAAATGTAAAATATCTATAATGTTTACTGTCTTTATTATAGAGAGAATAATTTTATATGTGATATTTTCAAGGTAGAAGTATTTATGATAAAGTTCAAAAATAAATCATTAAGTGACAATTCATATGTGTGGAAACATGAATTGCTATTCATTATTTTATATAATAACAATTCATTATGAATTGATATTCCTATTGAGTAAACACTGTAATAGCAACTTCATATAGAATGGAATAAACAGCTAATGATGTGGAGAGTAAAATGGAATAAACAGCTAATGATGTGGAGAGTAAAGTAAAAACATTTTCTCCAATTTCTCTTAATTTCTACCACTTTCTACTTTCATTCTGATTATTCAAACACATCCTTTTCACTTATTTCCTTCCACTATACACTCCTTTAATGTTTCGTCAATTCCGATGTGGAGACTACAAAGTACCAACAATTTTGCATTTACGCCCGATTTTCAAAATTAGATATGTCTAGTAATTAGTATTACTTATTGAGTAGGTGTGAGTAAGCCGTAAGCCGAGTCCCCAGCTTACATAAAATATTTTCAATTTATTTGTAATCGTTTGCTCAAACTTATCTTTCCTTGGACCAAATAGCAAATATTTTATACAAGTTTTTTTCCCCAATTATTTCATATAATTTAAGAACAATGACTCACACATAGCTACCTTGAAATAGCTAAACTTTTTTTTACTGGAGCAAAAAAAAAGAAAAGTTTAATTACAAACACATGATTCGTGTTTTCATCAATTTACAAACACATAACAACCTATGTTATCTTTTTTTAATAATTAGATGATCCGAATTTCATACAAAAATGCCAATATTTTTAATTACTATAAGAGGAAATGTGTTAGTCTTATTAGTCTGAAAAAAATTAATGTGATAAAAATAATACTAAATAAAATTAAATAAATAAAATATTAAAAATTATTTTTTTGAAAATAAGAAAATTAAAAAAAATATAAAATTGATTTTTATGATCAATAAAATGTTAACACGTGCTATTTTAAAATTATTAAATAATATCGACACTTTTATGAAAGTTGGATCACTTTATTGTCAAAAAATATAACACAAATCATGTATTTGTAAATTAATCAAAACACGGATCATATTTTTGTAATTATCTCAAAAATAAATAAACAAATAAATAATAATCCACATTTGAGAAGTTTCATAAACACTCTTGTAATCTACCCTGCAAGAAATCAAAGCATCCAGTCCTGTAAACTTCAGGATGCTATGCTAAGTAGATATGGGTCTGTTTGGATTAGAATCATTGAAATGAAGATGGCCTCTACTCCACACTTACCCATTACAAGACCAGCTTTCATATCATTCTAAAGATCGTCTTTATGAGTATCTTAGATACAAAAAACATATCCAGATTCTCTCTCATTAAACTACATTGATCTGGTTAGAAAGGGATTTTAAAGGGAAAAAAAAAAAAAAAAAGCTGCAGTGGAACTGGGTTCAAGGGACCAACTCAGCACTCTTTGAGCAGAAGAGACCTTGAGGCTTGAGAAAGCACATCACCAGTCACTCTCCACAGCATCTTCCTGCAGTCAGGATGGTTTTTTAGTCCTTTTCTTGGCAGTTTTCACGATAGCATCACAAATCTCTTTTTTCCTCTTGTTGTTATTATGGTTGCTGTTGCTGTTATTAGTTTGGATGTTGTTGCCGCCAGCACTAGCTGAACTTTTTCCCTGAACTTCCAACGCATCCTTTACGAAGAATTTTAACCTCCACAAGGTAGACTCGCTCTGAATGATGCCATGATGCGTACACAGAAGTTGGTTATTTTGTTTTTTGAACTAAACAATAACACATAGGTACATGAACTAGCAAAATGTATTGAGAAAGACCTGAGCATCCATGTCCAGTTCGATCTCTTCAGCGTTTGATTGGAAGGTAGGATTGTTCTGAGCAACAATCTCCAAAGCCTTGTTCAGGTCTTCAGGAGAAAGCAAACTAAGGGCTTTGCCTATGTTTCTCTTCTCTTCAGTTGTTATTTTCCTGAAACAACAGCATTGGATCAAAAAACATTTCTTACATATCCCCAAAATATCAGTCCAGTTTATTGGCTTCTTAGCTACGTCGTCTTCAAAGAGTTCACTAGATGAAATTTGAAGATATCACAAGCAATTCTAGGTAGAAAATGGTGTGGCTGACTAAGAAAATGCAATAGCACACTCTAATTCTTCATAAAGTGCAAAAAACTGATAAATTGGCCGCCTCATTAATTACTGGAAGCTTGTATCAGTTTGACCCTCTTTTGCCACATTTTATTATCCTGGTGATGAGGATTCACAGTATAATGACATCGAGGCAGATGGCATGCCAAAAAAAGAGGCCTACTTGAAACTGAGTGAAATTTTCATCCAATACTTGCCATCCTGAAAGGGGCTCCTCATCTGAACCTACGCAAATGTAAGTGTATGACCTACACAGAAACCAGTTTAGAAAAAGAAATACAAACTACAAAGTCAGTCTAATCCCCTAATATCCCTTCCAGCCACTTCTACTTGCTTTTAGTCAGACAACACAATGATAACATCCTCAACACTGATCAAAATCAATGTCAGACTTGGCACATGCCATTCTAGAACAACTGCAACTTGGATACTTATTTTAAGTTCTACACATAATAATGTTAGATGGCAAGCTAACAGATCTCCAAATATTGAGAACGTATGAGGAGACTGCACAGAAACTATATTTGCCTCAAAAGCAAGCCAAGGAGCAAATGAAGTCCCATATTGACCATGTTGTGCCATTAGAACTGCCATGGGTATCCAACTGATACTGTGCTATATAAGACGCTTAAACAACTAGGGAGTAGCAAGAATTACATACAAAAGACCAATGTATTTGTCAAAGTTACTAGAAAATATGATCTCTATAAAGTATCAATATAATTATTGAAAAGCATCCAGTGTAATTTTGGGAAGGAAACTTTTCTAGATATATATTTCTATAGCTCGTATTGTTGGTGTAGTTTGAGCAGATAGTATCTGCTTTCAACCAGCATATAGATAACAAAGCAAATTGAACAAAGTTACAAGTAGTTATAGGAATTATGGGATTTAAGTTATAAGCACACCACCACTTGCAAAACACCATGAGTTGAATCTGATTCCAGCAGGGTTGTGCATCAACATTTAATGGAATTTGTTACATGAGCCAGTAG